>JAODAL010071244.1:0-15596 GCA_025379985.1 Phyllomedusa bahiana
TGGAAAAAAACCAGCTAAATCCTCAGAAATTAAAACCAACCCTGCCACTTAGGAAAAAATAATAACAGCTGGTTCAACTGATGGCAATAAAAGGGTTTCTCATTAATAAGGTGCCCAAAAAGAAACTCTTAGGATCAAAAACAAGGGCTTTCCCGAGAATTAACCTTTATTGTTACAAAACATAAGATGGCAAGTTACGAAGATTTTTTTGACCACTTTTGGGGGCCATAACCCGGGAATGCAGAACATTTTTCACCAACAGGGGCCTCGCCCATCCCTTCGCAAGTTTTAAAACGGGGGAGTAAAAAAGAAGTGAATCAAAAGAGTACCCCAAACCCCAAGGGCCCCTGTGGAGAGCTACAAATTTCCCGGAATCCCCCGGTAAGTTTTTAAAAGCAAAAAATAAAAAGGCAATTTCCTATTAAAAAACCCAAAAAAATTTTCCCAATTCCACAACATTTTTTAACTCCTACATGATCTCTAAAAAAAACTTTTTTTGAATACACTTTTTAAAAAACGGGGGTAGATGTAAAGTTTTTTTACAACGAATGACAGTTTTTCCATAGTATGGACGGTTTTAGATATCTGCTATATTTCTGCCTCCTACTGGTTAAAAGACAAAATTAACAGAGCTCCCCTTCCCCCTACAACATGTTTTGCCACTATATATCGCATCCTCAGGGATAAGGAGCAAAGTCATCTACCAGTATGAGTAAGATAGAATGAAGGTGGACATTTCAGCAAGACAATTATCCCAAACACGCAACCAAAGGGAAAATTCCAACGGGTTTAGGGAGGAAAAAAAGCTGTAAAGGCCCCGGGAAACATGACTAAAAATCATAGAAATTTTTGCTCACAGCCCCTTCAGGATTTAAAGAGTGTTTGTGTAAGAATGGGGCCCAAATCCCCCCCGAAAGAATTGATATTTTTGATACAAAAGAGGCATCTTGTCATCACCAACGGGCTTTTGTCCCAATAATTAAAAATTCGAAAACAGTTCAATACTTTTTCCTTGTGTCAACCCCTTTTTTTACACATACCTTATTTACTCGGATAACCAGTTTTTCCCGGCACTTTGGGGATCTCTTCACCTGTACGCCAAAATCCTCTGGGTATCACTGCAGACGAACCGAGCCTCCCTGCTACCGTGACTCCCGGCCCCGGCCCCAAATCCGGCGTCTAGTTTCCGGCCAAGGGAGCATGCAGCTTTACCTGCGGTTCGCCTGATGACCTCAGCGCCCCGTGCCGCAAGAAGACGGTGAGAGCCCGTGGGCGGGGTGGGAAGGGGGCGAATAAAGTGCCCATTGTATGTTTTTTAAATTTTAAAAAATTTAAAAATATTATATTTAAATTTTAAATTTTTTTTTTTTTTTTTTTTTTTTTATTATTTTTTTTTTAATTTTAAAAAACCCGCCCATAGCCTGCCAAAACTCTTATGGGGAAAAACCATGCTATAGCCTTCCTAAACCCCCATGGGGACATAACCCTGTCATAGCCTGTATAAACCCCCTTTGGGACATAACCCTGCCTATAGCCTGCCTATAACTACCTATGGGGACATAACCCTGCCTATAACTACCTATGGGGACATAACCCTGCCTATAGCCTGCCTATAACTACCTATGGGGACATAACCCTGCCTATTACCTGCCTATAACTGCCTATGGGGACATAACCCTGCCTATATCTACCTATGGGGACATAACTCTGCCTATAGTTATCTATGGGGACATAACCCTGCCTATTGCTACCTATGGGGACATAACCCTGCCTATAGCTATCTGTGGGGACATAACCCTGTCTATAGCTACCTATGGAGACATAACCCTGCCTGTAGCTACCTATGGGTACATAACCCTGCCTGTAACTACCTATGGGGACATAACCCTGCCTATAACTACCTATAGGGACATAACCCAGCCTATATCTGCCTATAACTACCTATGGGGACATAAACCTGCATATACCTACCTATGGGGACATAACCCTACCTATGGGGACATAACCCTGCCTATAGCTACCTATGTGGAAATATACCTGCCTATAACCTGCCTATGTGGACATATACCTGCCTATACCAGCCTATGGAAGACATTAAACTGCCTATGTAATTTTATTGGTATCTATTTTTATTTTTGAAATTTATCAGTAGCCGCTGCATTTTCCACCCTAGGCTCATACTCAAGTCAATAAGCCTTCCCGTTTTGTGGCAAAAGTAGATGCCTCGGCTTATATACGGATCGGCTTATACTCGAGTATGTACGGTAACTTAATTTATGGACATCTATGGTTTGATTTCTTTACCTGTGTGCATTGGATGGATTGTTACCAACATCTCGGGATAATTTCATGTCAATAGCAACTTTAAGAAATATATTTATTTAGAAAATTAGTGACGTGTTCAATACGTATTTCACCCACTGGAAACCTACCTTTCTGCTTGTCATGAGAAGGAGTTAGCACCATGATGAACATTCCCATTATAGTGATTGTTGGGCACCCCACTAGACAATCAGGAGTTGCTTCAAGCACCCATGATCTCTGCCATGCATCACCTTGTATGTCTTGATGAAATCTGATTAGTGATAATAAAATCCCGTCAGATTTTTTTCTTTGTTTAGCTTCTTTTTTGCGTTTTGTATCTATCAACTTCATGGTAGCACATAGGTTTGACATTAAATACAATGCATTAAATATAGGGACTAAGGCATGAACTAATACAGACATATCTGATATCCCTATGGCCCAGAGACCAACACATAAAGGTGGGCAAAGAGCAAAGTTGGATACCTGTTGTCTTCATGCTCTTTCAATGAATTTTGGGCCAGTTTTCGATCCTGTTGTTTGAACACAATGAAGTTCCACTGGAGCTATGGGTTCTGCACCAACACTTGCTACCCAGTGACATGAGAATTATGACTAACGTAGACCCTCTCTTTCCAAGAAACCTATAGCAGATTCATGGTCTGCTTCTATGATATGTACGCATTTTGTAACAGCCGGAAAAATTTGTGCTGTAAATATATATCATTATTTATGGTGACCTGTGTTAAGATAAAAATAAAAACTGCAGTTGAATTGCATTTTTTCTGCATCTTGCCCAAAACAAAATGTAATATACAGCAAATTAACATGTAAAAAAATCGTCATGTCATCAAGGTCAAAAAGTGGGTCCTCAGGGGATTGTAAGTATTCTTTACAGTTAATTATTTTTCATAAATGTCTCTTTTAATGCTGACTGGGTATGCTTCACTTACAGTTTCCATTAATCTTAATAAAAATTGGATGTCAAGGCTGTTATTGATAATTTGAGGAAGCTTTGTGTGTTTTTGTATGTTAAAGGCCTTAGCTTTGTTTGCCTCTATGAGGCCTGGGTAAAGAAATTCATTTTTAGCGAACTACTGTAATGAAATATTCAAATTAATGGGATCACCTTATGCACAAGTTGATAAATGTTGTTAGTTTCTGAGCTACACAAAAGATATCTTATGTTACTCGAATACTATACTAAAAAATAAAAGTGATGTCAACTTTTACATTGGCGATCAAATGAGGTCTCCAAAGTTGTAGAATTTTTAATTGAACGGATTTTTTGGACTATAAGATGCACTGAACCATAAGACGCACTTAGGTTTTAAAGGAGGAAAAGAGAAAAAACGTGAAGCAAAACATGTGGGCTGAAGTGTAGTGTTTATTGGTACCATTTTTTGGGGAGATCACTTTTTATCACTTTTATTTAAAAATTTTGGGGATTTGTAATGACCCAAACACAGAAAAAAAAAATAACCCCAAAGTTTGTGCTTAAACCTATCACGTAAATCTTTCAACAAACCCACCCAAAAAATACCTTTTTAAAATTTTTTTAGAATAATAAAAAACAATAAACAATAGGTTTACGTTACTTTTGGGTATCGACACGGCGATAGTCATAGTCCCGGGCCCCCATCTAAGGTTTTCGATAGTACAGTCATTATGGCGTGACCATTAAAGCTAGGGAGGGAAAAAACACTCTTACCCCAAACAAGGCTGGGGAAAACTGAATTTAAACCACAACAGTCCAAATGGATCCCCCCTACTCAAAGGGACAAAACTAGGCTATAAACCACAGAAAAAAAGTCACAACCATTTACAAACCCTGTCTTTACCACGCATGACCCTTTTAAACCCATCCCCCACAAATTAAAAATGCCAGAAGCATATTATTTAACCACATTTTACTTGAACTGACATTGAATATCCCCTGTCCTGGAACGAAAGCATGACCCAAAAAACCCTTTCAGGGACCCACAGATTAAAAAGTCCCGGGAAGAAATTTAGTCTTTAAACCACCTTTTTAAAGTTGAACTGGACATTGACAAACCCTTGCCCGGGGGAAACTGCAGCATAAACCCCTTAAACCTGTCTACCCACAGATTAAAAAGTGCCGGAAAAAGGAGTCTTTCAACCCCCCTTTTTTAATTTTCACTGGAAAATTGCTAAACTGTCCGGGACCGCAGAAATGACCTTTTAAACCTGTCGACCCCAGTTTTAAAAAGTCCCGGAAAAAGGGGGTTTTTTTCAACCACCATTTTAGTTAAAAACTGGACATTGCCCAAACCCTTTCGGAACCCCAAGCTAAACCTTAAACCTGTCTAAACCTAAAATTAAAAAGTCCCGGGAAAAAGAGTCTTTCAACCCCCAAATTTTATTTGGAAAAACTGGACATTGACTAGAACTGTCCCTGGCCCCGCAATATGACCTTTCCCCCTTTCCCTAAACCCCCAGATTAAAAAGTTCCGAAAAAGGAGTTTTTCCCAACCCCCCTTTTTTAAGTTAACTGGACATTGAAAAAACCCGGGCCCGGACCACAGCATGCCCCCCTTAAAAACCTGCCCTGACCCCCCGTTTAAAAGGCCGGAAAAAGATTTTTTCAACCACCATTTTAGTTGAACGGGACATTGACTAAACTGCCCCTGGCCGCAGAAAACCCCCTTAAACCTCCTGACCCAAAATTTTAAAAAAGTGCCGGAAAAAGGAGTCTTTCAACCCCCAATTTTAGTTAAACTGGACATTGACCCCTCCCTGTCCGGGACCGCAGAAAGCCCCTTTAAACCTGTCTAAACCCCCAGTTTAAAAAAAGTGCCGGAAAAAAGGGAGTCTTTAAAACCCCCCATTTTATTTTAAACTGGACAATACTGCCCGGTCCGGGGCCACAAAAGACCATTAAACCTGCCCTGACCCCCAGTTTAAAAAGGGGCCGGAAAAAGGATCTTTAAACCCCCCAATTTTAGTTAACGGGACTTTGGGAAAAACCCCCTGTTTTTTAAAAGCAGAAACCCCCCTTTAAAAACCTTTCCCTCCCCCACAGTTTAAAAAAGTCCCCGGAAAAGGAGTCTTTTCCAACCCCCAAATTTTAATTGAACGGGACATTGACTAAAAAACTGTCCGGGCCCCGCAAAAAGACCATTAAACCTGCCCTGCCCCCCAAAATTAAAAATTCCCCGGGAAAAAGGAGCCCTTTCCCAACCCCTTTTTAAGTTGAACGGGACATTGAAAAACCCCCTTTTCCTGGACCCCCCAGCATAAACCCTTTAAAACCGCCCTGACCCACAATTAAAAAGTGCCGGAAAAAGGGCTTTAAAACCAAACCTTTTTTAGTTAAACGGGACATTGCCCTAAACGCCGGGAAAACCGAAGCATGACCCTTAAACCGCCCGGACCCACAGTTTAAAAATTCCGGGGAAAAAGGGAAAGTCTTTCAACCACCATTTTGGGTTTGAATTTAAACTTTGGGACTCTACCTGCCTGGACCGAAAGAGGGACCTTTAAACCCTTTTCCCTAAACCCCCCAGTTTAAAAAAAGTCCCGGGAAAAAAGGAGTCTTTCAACCCCCAAATTTTTAGTTGAACTGACAAAAACGGGTCCCTTTTCCCCGGGGCCACAGAAAGCCCAAATTAAACCTGTCTAAACCCCCAAAAAAAAAGGGCCCCGGAAAAAGGAGTTTTTCAACCCCCCCTTTTTAGTTAACTGGACATTGACTATCCCGCCGTGCCAAGCAGCCCAAAGGGGCCCGGATTTTTAACAGGGGGTGCGGGAAACCCCAAGGCTGGCGTCTTTCCCTATTAACACGCAGGTTAAAAATGCCCTGAAAACCCCAGAAAACAAAAAATTTCCCCGTGCTGAAGCAGAGTGGGGAAAAGGGGAAGTGTGAGAACCCCCACCTTCCTCATACACAGTCAAGACCGGGGGAACCGCCCTTTGCCCCACCGTAGATTGGGGGAAACCCAATTGACTTCCCCTTGGGAAATACTTGGGGGTTAACGCCCCCGGTTCCCCCCCGGGCCCCTTTTCTTGGAAATTTTTTTCTCATTTTACTAAACTGTGGGGGAAAGGTCTCTGTACTTTTTTTCTCTGTCCGGCCCAAAACTCCAACCCCCCTTTCCCTCAAAATAACCTAAAATCGGTCAAGTTTTCCTGTACCCCCCTTTTACCAGTTTAATTTGTACATGAAAAGTTTTTTAGTATTTTAAATTCTAAAAAACCCACATATTTAAAATGGGAGGGAACCCCCCTTTTCCCTTTTTTTCTCTTTTTTTCATTGTAAAAAAGGGGTTGTCTAAATACGGGGATTGATACTATTTTAAAAAATTTTGCAAAAACAAGTCTTTTTTGCAATATGGGGCCCCTTAACGTGCCCCACCTATTCCTTTTTCTGCCCGCACCATCACCCCTTGACCCAAACCCCTTGAAAATTGGGGAAGAACAAATGTCTGTTGAAACAACTTTTTTTAAAAAAGGGACCTGTAGTATAGTTGCTTTTCAAAAAAAAATGCCCCCAAAAAATTTTCCAAAGAAATGCCCTTTTGAGCCATTTGGAAAATTTGGAAGAACAAAGTCTTTTAAGAAACAACATTTTTTTAAAAATGGGGACCTTAGAATTGCTGTTTTTTCCCAAAGCAGCATGCCCCAAAAAAAATTAAAAAAAAATGACTTCTCAGCCACGTTAAAAATTGGGGGGGGGGAAATGCCATTTTAGAACCACATTTCTTTTCCCAAAAGGGAACCATGATTTTTGCTTATCTCATACTACATGACCCCAAAAAAAAATAAATAGGACTTCTCAGCCACTATTAAAAATTTTAGGGAGAAATGCCACTTAAAAAGCCACATTTCTTTTCCAAAAGGGAACCATAATTATAGCTGTTTCCTCACACAAAAATGACCCAAAACCATTGCCCAATGTAAAAACTTTTTAAAGGATAAAGTGAGAAAATGGAATACGGTTTTGCAAAAAACCCTTGCTGTTTTTACAGTCCCCCTCACAGCAAAACCGAAAAAGAACTTTTTGGGGAAAAGAAAAAAAAATTTGCAGTAAAAATGATCATTTTAAAAAACTTTTTTCAAGAGGCCCAAATTTCTTTTTGGGAAGGGGGGAATTTGTGAATTAGACCGGCAACTAATCGGTGCCCCTGGGGAAAATTGGGTCCCCCCCCCCCAAACACCATCAGAGATCCACCCTTAAATTCATCTTGAGAAAGTAAAAACCGATCCACAAAAACTTGGGGAAACCGTGCTTTTGACTGTAATGACTCCCCCACGATTTAAAAGTTCCCCCCAGAAAAACCCCTGGCTGCGGGGCAGGCCCAAAAACCTCTATGGCTTTAAAACGGGGCCAGCCGGGCCATTCGTCCTTTGGATACCCAGAATCTTTTGGGTCCAAAACACATACAAAAACATCGGTTTTTGAGACGCAGATAGGTCGGGGCCCATGATTTTAAAAGCTAAACTCGGAGTTGGGGTGGTCCCGGGAAATTGCATCGGGGTGAGGTGGAAAAAAAAGATTGCCAGAGCCCCCCTTTAAGGCTTCCCCACCTTGCCTGCTCTCCCGCAACGCCTATTTGGGCCATTTTCTGCTGCATTTCCGCTGATGGTTTTTTCCACCCGGGGACATTTGGGGAACGGGAAGCAGACCCCAACGGGATTTGTCTCCGGGTTGATCAATCAAAAGGGTCTCCATTTCCTGCATTTTACTCTCTTTTTGGGTGGGTGGAAGGAAAGGGGCTGATTTTTGTTTTGAACGGGGACCCCGGAGGGTGGCCACCCAGTAACTGTTGTTCATTTTGATGGCCTAATGCGGGATCATGTTGGGAAATGGAGCATCCAAGCACTAAATGTGAGAATGGAGCCCGATTTCCCCCCCCTTTGGGGCCCCTGGGGCACTACCCAAACTGACCCTTCCTCATCACCCTTTCCCCCCGCCTCAAATTCGCGCCAACCTTTTTTCCAAAGGGCAGGGACGTGGGTAACATCGTGCTAGGAATACCTCCCCCTTTGGCTCCTCCCCCTCCCCCTGGCCCCCCGGGCAAAAGCTTCAACACAGCCCTGATTTTGGCCTGAGATGATGCACCCTGAAGTTTATGCCCCCACCTTGCACTAGCTCGGGCCCCAAAACCCCTGCCAAAGGAATGCCTTGAAATTGTAAAACTGCGGCCTTGGGGAAATTTAAACGGAGAAAAAGGCTCCTGTCCGAAACAGTGTCCGTCCCTCCTCCTTCCTGGCGGGACCTGTGGTTTAAAGAGTGCCCCAACGACCCGTTCCAGAACTAAAAACACCACAAGGGCTCATGCTGAAAAGGGGCTTGGGTCCCCACTGACCTTTTTGGTTTTCTCAAAACGGAAAGGGAGGGTCCGGGAGCTCTTCCACCTGCCTCCACTCTGGGGTGGCTCAAACCCGGGGTTCCGCCCCCGCTCTTTTCAGGCCAGGGTTCCACTTCGTACGGCGTAAGGGCCCATTGCGCTGCCCCCCCCCCAATCGCGGGAAGAAATGTGGAGGGGGGAAATTCCACGGGGTTCCCCACGTAAACCCAATGAGATTTTTTAGGGGGGGCCGGAACTGACGCTGCAACGCACCCCGGGCGGGACGAAGCGGGGTTGCGAAACGGGGGGAAGTGCAACTCAAAACCTCGACCCCACCTTCACAGGCAGTCCCCCCGGGGTTACCCCCTTTAGAAAAATTTTTTGGGAAAACGGGGTTTAAAAGAAAATTGGCCAGAAAGGGGATGTCTCCACCTCCCGTTTTAAAGGCGGCCAGCAGATTTCGCCCAAAAAATCGAAACACCCACCTTGCCGGACAAAGGTTCTTGTCACCCAGAAAAGGCTCTTTTTCCTCGTTGCGGAAGCCGTCCACACTCCGACCTTTGGGGGGGAGGTCCCAAACAGATTAATTTCAAAACGGTTTGGGTTTTCCCCGGGCACTTTCCCAAACCAAAACCCCTTTTGGGGGAAAGAGCCCTGAAACCAAACCCTTTCCAGTTTTAAAGAGTGTGCGCCCCCCCTGGGGAGCCACCGCCCCCCCCCAAAACCCTCCACCCACCCTCACCCATTTCAGTCACAGAGTTTATAGGGGCCTTGGGCCTTTTTCCCAAGCCCCAGGTTTGGTGGTAAAGATGGATTTTTCCCCGGACAAAAGATCAGACAGGCCATAAATTTTTTAAGATACACGTGTCTGGCCAGGGCGGGGGAGGGCTTTTTTGGCAAAGAAATCCCTGCTGGGAAACTTGAAATTGGGGGGCGGGAAAGGGGCCCCAGACGTGGCGGAACACATCTGTGTCCCACCAGCCCGAAAGGAAAATTTTTTCCAACCCAAAAAGGGGCCGGGCCAATGCCGACATTCAGGGTTTTTGGGCTTTGGAGGGTTTGGGGTTTGAAGTTTTTCTTTGCCCCCAAAACCCTGGTAGACAGAAGGCGGGCTGCTAGAGGGCCGGGCTGAAACCGGTTCCCCGGCCGTCAAAACTGGCGGGAGGAAAGGGGGGATGGGTCCTCGGGGGTGCTGGTGGTACCGGGGCACGGTGGGGCTGAAGCGGAGGCTGAAAAACCCTTTATCATGACTCTGAGAGACATGCGCAGCTAGGAACGCTTGGTGGTGGGGGAGGAGGAGGAGGGGAGACAGAGGTGTGACATGGTTAAGGCCCGGCGTCGGGCTGGCCTTTTTTTTTCCAAGGTTTGCCTCCCCTTTCAAATCATGCATTCGCTCATGTGACAGACCCTGGGGTGGTGGTTAACCACCTAAGGTTTTTTTGCCTCTAAATTATTCGTTTAAAAAGGCAAAAAGGGGGCATATGACATCCCCTGGGTTTAAAACAAGGCTTTTCCTTTAAAGAAGGTTTCCCGGGTTGAAAAGGTCCTGGGAAAAATTTTTATGGCGATAATTGGGAAACGGGGTTTTCGCTGACCGGGCTTTGGGGGAATCATATCAGGGGGACTTCTGCGACCCCCCCCTCCCCCCCTTTTTTTGGCGGGAAACCCCTATTGACACCACCCCATCGTTTTCTTTCCCCCTCGTTCCCCCTGATGAAGGGGGCCTTTGCAAGCAAAAATTTTGCCCAAAAAACCAGGAAGGGGTCCGCATGGGCCCTCATCATCAAAACAGTTTACTTGGGCCCACCGGGCATTCTGCATCCAAAAACTGCGGGCTTTCAAGCAAGGGGCACTCAAAGGGGTTGCAGACCCCCCGGATTTTTGCAGATTTACCCCGGCCCTTTCCCTTTTCCCCCCTCCCAAAGGGATCAGAAAAAGGGGGGGGTCAGAGCAACTAAATCATCCTCTTAAAATTTTAAAAATGCCTTCTGACCCCAACCCGCATTTTTTCACAAAGGGGGTCTTCAGAAAAAGGATTATCCACAGTTGGGGGGGTAACAGTTTTACATTTTGGGGTGCCTTTTGCTCAAGTTGGACGGGTGAAAGATGAAACTGATGATGACATTTGTGGCCATACTGGGAGGGCGAGGAGGGTAAGACTGCCCGGATGCAGGGGCATTAACCCCCTGAAGAACAGATTGCGACGTTGTTTTGTTACTGAGATCACAGGGCCCCCGACCCCGTTGATGACAGCCTGACCGGGCCTGGGAACCGATGATCCCCTGGGAAGCCCTGTTTTTTGCCCCGCAAATGGGAAGGGGCACCTTCTCTTTTACATCCTTTCCTCCCTGTTTGCATCCCCCTCTTTCCCGCTTACCACCTGAATTTTTTCTCCAGGGTTTAAAAATAAAAAAAATTTTGAGAAGGGATGGAATAGTTTTGGAAAATCCCATTATTAAAAGACGGCAAAACACAGCTAATTTTCAAATCCTTCTAATCAAAACAAAAATTTCTGGGTTCAAATTTAAAAAAAACTGGACTGGGAAAAGTGCAAAAAACACAAAATCTGTTATGTAAAAATTTGGGGGATACAAGGTATTTTTGGTACCTTTTTAATTTTACCTGTGGGGACTATAAAATTGCTTGGGATCCAAATAAGTGCACGCTATCTGAAAACAAATTTTAAATTGGGGAAAAAAGGGAAAAAAAAACTATCTTTTTTGTTTTTTTATAAAACAAATTTTTTTTTTGGTACCTTTTAAAAACAAAACCCTTTTGGGGACTATAAAATTTTCGTAAAAGAATAAATGCACCTAACTGAATGAAAAAAGCCCGCATTTCGCCAAAAGTAAAAAAAAAAACCTATCGTTTTTAAAATTTGGATGATACAAGGTTTTTTTTTTTGGCACCTTTCAATTTTACCTGTGGTTACAAAAAAATTGCTGATAAGATATAAAATGCACCTATCGAAAAAAACAAAGGGGCAGTTTCGCCAAAGTCCCAAAAAACCCCGTATCTGTTATGTATTCGGGTGAAAACAAGGGAAATTTTTGGGCCCCCTTTTAATTTACCGTGGGACTATAAAAAATTTCTTTTTTCCCAAAAATAAGTGCAAAGAATCTGAAAACCAAAATTTGGCCCGGGCAAAAGGCAAAAACACTAAACTGTTATGTTTTCGGGAAAAATACAAATTGTTTTTTGGGACCCTTTTAATTCACCTGGGGGGACTATAAAATTGCTTTAAACAGATAAAAGGGCACGCTATCTGAATGAAAAAGCTGCAGTGCGCCAAAGTAAAAAAAAACCCATCTGTTAAAAGATTCGGGTAAACAAGGGATTTTTTTGGGACCCTTTTAATCACCCGTTGGGGACTAAAAAATTGTTTTTATAAGATATAAGGGGCAAGCATCCAATGAACAAAAACTGGACTGGGCAAAAGTGCAAAAAACAGATCGTTTTAGATCAAAGAACAAAATTTTTTGGGACCTAACAACCTGTGCTGACTTTCAAGATTGCTGATTCTAATTTAAATGCAAGGGGGGATTAAACAAAAATTGGGGGAAAAAGGTTAAAATTGAAAAAGAACACCTATCTGAAAAATTTTAAATGGGTTACCCCCCCCCGGGCCCGCCCCGTTCAACAAGGGCCCGGCAACGAGTGGTTTCTAGTACATCTAGACCCCGCACAGGGGCAGTGGGTGAAGACTGTCGGCTGCTATTTGATACATAAAAGACGCTCAGTTCCCTCCCCCCACGCGCAGTAGAGACAGCGTTTCCGGCCGTGAGCCCGGAAAACATGGTGACTGTATCACCCGGCATCCCCGGGGAAATTAAACGAGAGCCGAACCGGGTTTGGTAAGTCGCTCCCCTCCCTTACCTATATAAGAGGGGACATTATGCCTAGGTTGTCATTATTATGATTACTGAACAACAAAGAACGGCATCCAATGCTTGCAGATTCCCCTTTTAACCCCCGCACATCCATTAGGGGGAAACGCGCGGGAAGAGGAGACCCACTCAGCGCTTGATAAGGCGTATTATAAACATGTGTGATCACAACGGGAAAAGAGATCTTTTTTCGCTAAGGGTAGGGCGATGATGAAACATTGATTTATTTTTTTTAATCCCTTTTTAGAGGATGAACAAACTTTTTAAATACCTGAGTGTATCATTTTAAATCCCATCATGGAAAGGAAAAAAAAGAAAAACAAAAGGCGGGACGGGGAACCCATCTTAGCTGCTTGAAAGGTCTTTATAAACATAGATAAAGTGATCTTTTTTTTTTTTTTTTTAATGGGATGAAGAGATTTTTTTTCACACTGGTGGGGGTCGAAGATGAATACAATTGATTATTTTTTTAATCCCTTATTAAGGGAGAAAACAAGACTGTTTATATCCCTGGTGTTGTACAATCCCTCATCATAGGAAGGTAAAAAAAGTTTTTATAACTTGAAAGGCTTTTTTTTAAAAGGGAATTAAACGGGAATTTTTTTTTCATTTTCCCCGTTGATGATTATGCCTAATTTTAAGTGTACTGTAAGGGGGAAGGGACTTAGATACGTAAAGGGGAAAATTTTTTTTTTTTGGTTTTTTTTTTTTTTTTTTTTTTTTTGGTTTTTAGTCTTCGGAGGTGGGCCGCCTTTTTGGGACGATGACCCGCTTTTTGTTAGGTTTTGTCTAATAATGATAAGGGATAAAATTTGTTTTGCATAGGGACTTAGTTGTTTTTTTAGTGATTTATTATTCAAAAAAAATTTAAGAATATTAATAAAAGTTTTTTAGAGGTAGGGTTTGTTGAAAGATTTACAGTGATAAGGATTTGTAATGACAAAAAAACCACAATTCTGGCATTTGGAATTTTTTTCTTCTATGGTGTACAGCATATAAGATAAATGATATTATATTTAAATTTATTGGACTTTTTTCGGAGTGGCAATACCGAAAAATTAAGATGGTGAATCAATTCTAATGAAGTAGAATTTGTTTAGAATTTCAGGAAAACTTTGATTCTGCACGAAGGCGACACTTTTTTTCTCTGAAGGATTGATCAGAGATGCCAGTTGAGGGGGGATTTCCCCCTCCAAACGTCACCCCCTATGGCTTTGGGCTTTCCTCAACGTCTATAGTACCATCCCTCTGCGATGTTTCTGGGTAAATATTTTACAAAACTGCTGCGGGAATTCATGAAAAGGGGACGTAAGCTATTTTGAAGTATCTCAGATTTTCTATAATGTATTTACGGACTTTGAACCCTGGAAAAAAAAAGATATGGGTTGGCGATTTGTAATGTTTAAGAAATTTAAAAAATGAAAGTTTTGAGTTTGGACTGCCGATTTTTCATTGAATTTTCATTTGGGGTATGGAAAAAACCCCTATCATCCTTTTCTGGATATTGAAACAAATTTATTTATTAGTGGTCCGAAGATTTAAGAGGGCAGACATAAGGGCCAATCAGCAACAAGGGGGCTTCTGTGACGCACACCCATAAATACGGATGCCATCTTAAATTCTCACACTTTTCACTGTGTCTCCGTCAATAAGTACTATCTGCGCCATATTTTCACTCTTTACAAAAACAAACACGTTTTTTGAACACTGGGTGACAGACCTTCACAAATGTGTTCATATATGCACTTTTTCCTGAACCAGGGGTTTTTATTTTGTTTTAGTTTTGGGGTATTTCCCCTAAAATCCGGGTGGGGGGTCGTCTGCCCCATACCCTGAATTCCTCGGTTCACTGTGTAGGGGGTTTTCCCTACCCCAAGGTTTTAATTTTTTCCTCGTTTGGGGGTAATTTTGGGTCAAATACAGGGTGTGTTTTTTCAAACCCCCAAAACGCCCAATTCCACCTGGTTTACTGTGTAGGGTATTTTAACCCCCGGTTAATTTACCCTCTTGTTTTGGGGAAATTTTGGAGTCAAATACAGGGTGTGTTTTTTTTCCCCCCTATACCCTGAATTTCACCATTTTTTTTCGTAGGTATTTTAAACCCAAGGGTTAAATTTTACCTCTTGTTTGGGGGGTAATTAGGAAAAAATACAGGGGGGGTTTTTTCAGACCCATATACCTCAATTTCAGGGTTCACTGTGTGGGGTTTTTAAACCCAAGGGTAAATTTACCCCCTGGTTTGTGGGAAAATTTAGGAGTAAATAGGGGTGTGTGTATGTATTTTCCCCCATATACCCCTTGAATTCCACCTTTTTTTCTGTGGGGTAATGTTACCAGGGTTAATTTATCCTCTTGTTTTGGGAAAATTTGGAGCACCGGGGGAAAAACCACTATTTCCCCAAACCTGCTTGGCTCCAATGTATTTCCTTCTCCCCTCCTCCCCCTTTCCCCCCCACTGGCTATGGGCCCTGAGATGTAGTCCCACGTCTCTGGTCCCCCGACCAAAACAGATTTTTGCGCATCTGTTCCAAGACCCGAAGCAGTGGAAAACGATTTTCCCCCAGTCCTGGCGACGACAATAAACCCGGCCCCTCAAAGGTTGTGCAAAGGAGGTGTCACGATGAGCTGTCCTGGCTGCATAAAAATTACCAGTGGACCAATCTTTGCCCGGGGTTGTCGATGTCATCTGGGGAAAAATGAATGACCTAGTCAACCATTCGAGAACTGTTTTCTTGTGGTCACCTTTTCAATTGTCGGCTGTGTTCCTACTTTTATTATTTTGGTCAGTTTTGCCCCTGTAACTGCCCAGAGAATTGAAGTGTAAGGATTCTGGTACCGCCCTGTCATCTGTGTGTCATACTAAAAAATACATTGATAAGAAAACCACCTCCAAAGCATATTGGGATGGCACAATGTTATCCCAAAATCCACAGCCCCTTGCAGCAGGAAAAAGCTATTTTTTAATGTGATTCACCGCAAATAAATTCGGGTCGAAAATAATTTTTTTCGGAAATTCAGCGAAACCCGGGAAATCGATTTTTTAGAAATTTGCCCCTCTCTACCGACAAGTTTAACCTTTTTATTTTTTTTAAAA
>JAODAL010071245.1:0-15595 GCA_025379985.1 Phyllomedusa bahiana
TTTTGAGGATCAAGAATGCCCCCGGCATCCTTTTACTTTTGATCTCTCTCCCTACCCGACACTCAATCCACCCCCATCTTTTTCTCCTGGCTGCTAAGGCGATCATCCCCCCCCCTTTTTGGCGCTAAACTGAATGTCCACCACTCATCTTGGTTCCAGGAGATCCATAGACTTAACCCCCCAAAGGGGAGTTTAAAATACTCCCCCCCTCAAACCGGGGAAATTCGGGTCGACCGCATGACTGGATCACTTTTTGGCCAAACGACCTTAACCGAACTTTCCATACCCGAAATTTTGGGGTCTGCCCCCCATACCCCCCTTTATTCACGAACAGCCTTGCCCGCTGTTGTGAGCCCTTTGGTCTCACCGGCTCTGGACGGGACATCCCCTTTGTGTGTTTGTATTGTTTCTGCTTCTGGGCGTTTTCTTTTTTTTTAGGTTCTTTTTTAAGCTTGATTTTTTTGTAAGGATTTTGACACCATTGAAACACTACTGACCCAATCCCCATTTTTTGGGATAAAAGGGCTCGAACCCCCCCGGGGCTTTGGGGAAAGGGTTTTTTCTCCTCCAATTTTCCCCCCCCTTCCCTTCGCATAAAAATTTGAGGAGGTTTACTATTTACTATATACTTATGCTTGAAACCATTATTGCAATTATCATTTTTAATTATCTCTTATTTCAAACCTTTTGCTTCGTTTATATTAATATTATTATCAGAAATTTACCTCGACCGTTTTCTTAATTTGTTATATTTGTTTGGGTTTTTTACCCATGTTAGAGACAAAAAACCCTTTCATTAAAATGGGTGATAATTTTGCCAAAATAGACCGATCAAAAATTTTTTAAGCAGAATTTTAATCTACGTTGCATCAGTAGCATGCCGAGGACAGAAAAACAAACAAAAAAGGCAAAAAAAACAAAATAATCAATAGTTTTCATACTAATTTACTGATAGTTCAAGGGCAATTACACAAACTGACAATAAAACCTGTAAAACTGTAGCTTTTATCCCTTGAAATATTTTCTTCAGGGCGCATAAAAACCCTTTGAAGAATGTCTAATTTGGGACAATTTTTATTTTCCTTTTAAAAAGCCCCATAATTAGGACTGTTATCAACTGCTTTATAGCTTATTAAATCAAAGTCTATTGATGCATAAATATACAGAAAGATAAGGCTAAACTGCAGGTTACTTTTCACGGAATAACAATGCCTGTTTTTTAATGTTTTCAGATTTTTACAGGTAAGGGGGAAAATTTTAACAGGCAATTTTTAGCTTTTGTCAAAAGGAGCAACAACATTTCATTCACACAACGGAAAGAAGTCACATAATTTGGATACAATTAAACCCCCCTTTTTCACAAGATAATAATTTTTTAATGTGGGTTTTAAAAAGGATTTCACTACATCGATTCCACTTACCTCTGTCCTTTTTTTAATTTTTAGTTTTCATTCAGGGTTGGTTTTACTTGGCTATTTCTGGCCTGCAGTGATGAGCTGCTGAGGACATCAGGTCTGTAGCTATAGCGACCAGCGCTAGCAGCCTATCAGGAGAGATCGAACAGGTCTGTAGCTATAGTGACCTGAGGAGCTGATGCAGCACATACAAGAGGGAATAGGTAGGACACTGTTAATGGACACATATTGCCAAGTGACTTGTTTTTGCAAGATATTTAACATAAAAAGCAATCCTTGTAGTGAGACAACTGCTTTAACTGTGTTCACGCAGTATGGTATACAGTTACATTGTGGCTCCTGGAGTTAACTGTTACAATAGACAATATCAAGGTCTGGGAGATCAGCTGTCCACGCAAACCAAGACACCTTAGTAACTGGCCCAGAGACCGATCACAGCAACCCCCCCAAAAGCGATTCCTCTGTTTAGATTGCTGGGTCTATACAATCATAATTAGATTTAGTTAAAATCTGGTTAAAAATCCTGGTTACAGTCGGTACAGTTTGCAAAGAGAAGGAAGGAGATTGAAACCTGTATAATGTTGTTGACCCCTAAAGGAGAAAGGGTGGAAAAATCCCCAATTAAAACTTCAGTCCCCTCCTTTGCCATTTTGAATGTCTTTTCTCATGAATTGCTATTGTTAGCATTAATATTAGGTAGGTAGACTTGGGGTTAGTTCGATATACAGTACATATAGGTACTTTAGGCTTAGACTGGCCATAGGGGAACAGAGGTAGAGGTATGTTGGGCCCCTGGACATGGCATGTCTGGAGCTATTTTTTATGGAAGAAAGGCAGTGAATGAAAGGCAGAAACAAGAGGCTGAGTTTAAGAGTCAAATAGAGTATGTGCAGTCATGTACAGTAGCTGTTGGGTGGGCCCCAAGAATCAACTTCATTAGTAGGCCACAGGCACCCCAGTTCAGCACTAAATAGTTTGTGTTTCTGCATCAATCTGTTGGATCCGCTAGAAAGAGATAGTCAAGACCGTTTTAGCTATTTATATAAAAATAAAATAGTTCTATATTATACTACTATAATGCTACAGTTAATTTTCAGTTTGTAACATATATACACCAGTCAGCCATAACATTAAAACCAATAACAGATTTATTGCATATGTTAGGCATTAAGTAATTAGTTGTTGAAGTGACAAGGCCAAATTGTGATATTTAGGCTATGTCTACACAGCACAGGAATACGGTTTGCTTTTCGGCGTCTTCAGTAATTTGAAACTGCCAAGAATCCGACTGTCCACTGTGCTGTATAGACGGCAATAAAAACCCATGTTGTAGTATATACAGAACTTGTACGAGCCGGTGGCAAAACTAAAACAGACCACGGGTTTTGCACAAATCGGCGTCAAAAACCGCAGTCCTGCATAGGACAAAATGCCGTTGGCTTTCTGACATATTCTGTCCTATGCTGTGCGCACTTAGCTTTGGAGCATCTCTAAAATAGCAGCTTTTATGGAGGATTCCCAGTATGCTACGGAGATGCAAATGGTTACCTGCCAACCGGTCACAAGGGCCCAAAGCTCATTGATCACTCATGCAGATCTAAGGTTAGCCTGTCTGGTCTGGCCCCACAAAAGCCACTGTAGCACAAGTCTCTGATATATAGAAAACATAATACATTACAGCCGCCATATGGGAACAACACAGACTAGCCAGAGTGCCCTTGCTGATTTTTGTTGAGTGCCAAAAGCACCTATTATGGGCAAATGAGCATTAGAACTGGATCATACAGCCATGAAATATGGTGGCCTGGTTTGAGGGATAACATTTTGGTTTACATAATGTGGACTTCTGGGTGAGGATGTGTCATTGTACCAGGAAAACTTGAATCTTGACATGTACCACCGTAATTATTGTTACAGATCCAGTACACCTATTTATTACAAGATAAACCTATTTACTGATGGCGGTGGAATCTATGTACAGAAAGAGGGGTTGCCAGAACTGTTTTTTTTTTTTTTTTTTTTTAACTGCTGACTTGGTCTATTTTATTTGACAAAATCAATCTCTATACTCAGCAGTTCGTTTCTGTAAACCCAAATTTTGTTTTGCTAAGCCTTATAGTTGGCATCCCAATGATAGTTCCCAATGCTGCAGTATTGGTGTTGGTGTTAGATTAAAAAAAAAAAAAAAAACCACAGAAAGGGCCACAAAAACATTTTGTTTTTTCTACCATATTACCACAGTCCCGTTTCGGGCTACTTTGAGGCCCCAAAATTTATAAAGACAATTCCCAACCACCAAACAGACCTTTTGTTTTTGTTATTTTTTTAAAATTTTACCCTTTCCCTTCCCGGTTAATTTTAAAGGGATTGTATCACAACAGGGATTGCTTTTTATGTTAAGATTTTGCAAAAACAACCCCACTTTGCAATAAGTTTCCATTAAATTCCTACCTATCCAAAGATCGCCTCTTTAGGGGGCTGCATCTTTTTCCTCAGTCGCTATAGCTCAGACCTGGTGTCCTCAGCAGCTCATCATATAAATTAAAAGGGAAAACAGACGAGGTGATAATCAATGTGAACAAAAATTTATTAATCTAAACCATAAAAAAAAATATCCATGATAGTAGTTACAGAGAGGTTAAAATTTCAGCAGTACCAAAAAAACAGCCAGTTATGGCATTAAATTACACAGACATTCTGAATCTATAAAGGGAGAGACAGTGTAATTTAACCTCAGGGGTCCCTCTCCATAACCAAAGGGGTTTGGTACGTCTACAAACTGCACCTGTTGTTTCATTAGGTATACCACTTGCATCTAGATTTAAAAAAAAAAAAAAAAAAAGGCTTTTTGGTGATATGCAAATAGCATGTTTCCAGGAACCCTTTCCCTTAGTCCCTGGTTAAAGCAGAACACTGCATTGTGAAGGGGCCCTCTTTCTGAAATGTATACACAGGAAAATATTGATATCAGTCTATACTGCCAGAAGCAGGACTGGACTGAGACCAAAAAGCAGCCCTGGCACGAAATACCCACCATACAATGTCGCCACCCCCCCTCCAACCGGCCTACATACAATACTATTTGAGTGTTTGTTTTTTTAGCACTTTTTTCCCATGTCTGTTGTAGAGATGTCTGACAGACACCTCTCTATTATTAGCAATGGGGCTTGGTGTCAACCAGTGGTGTCACAATCCCCTGTCACTATTACCCAAGTATCCAACTTACCAGGGATACCGGGAAGAGACATTTTAACCACTGAACAGCCCCCAAATTGATGGTCCCTTCTTTTTAAATTTTTTACGGATTTTTAGGAGGGGAAGGGGACCTTTATTCAGGGACCCCCCAACCTGAAGTATCAACTGCTACAATTTTTTTTCAGCTGGTTATTGAGATTAGTTCCCAAAACCCACCTCAACTCTCCTTTCCCCCATCTCTGACCACAATCGCTCACCACTCCCCCAAATTCCACCGCACCTCCCCCACCCCCCAAACTACTGTTTCCCCCGTAAAAACTACAACCCCTTAACCCCCGCCCCTTCTGAATCTTTTTCCCCCCCTCTCTACCATCTTCTATTCACTGACCCAACATAGCCACCACTTTCTACAACAAATAAATCACTTCCACCTTTGACAGGGTCCCCCCTCCTACAACAAAACACCAAAATCAACGACAACCCTGGCACCAGACTCCCCCAAAACAGCGAGCGAGCTTCCAAATTGCTGAACCCCTGGAAGAAAACCCCCCAAAAGAGACCTCCCCTCAACAAACAACACGCTACATTTAAATCGCACTCGCCAGCCAAAGGCTACCACCACCCTCATACCTCCCTGTCTCACAACCCCAGACAACTGTTTAAAAACCTTAAATTCCTCCTCCACCACCATACCCCCTCCCCCATCTCTCCTTCCACATTACTTCGCCACCATTTTCCAAATAATAAACTCATCAATAAAGCTTCACCCCACCCCCCTCTCCCCTATCCATTCCTGCAGTGTCCCCACACCCACCTCTACCCCCTGCTCTCACATTCCCCCCTATTTTCCTTCTCTACGTCCTCAGACAAGCTCCCACTCACTGTCCAAACCCAACCCAAACCGTAATCTTGACCCAAGCCATCCCACCTCATCCCTACCTTAGTGCTGTTACATCCCACCCCCGCCCATCTCTCAACCATCATAACCCGGGCATTTTCCCTTCCCCTTTTAAAACATGCGACCACACACCCATCCTTAAAAAAACCATCTCTTGACCCCCCCCGCTGCAAACTATCGCCCCCACTCACTGTTTCCATTCGCCCTAAACTCCTCAAACAACAGTCACAAAACTTTCCTCTCATCTATCCACCAATTCTTCCTTGACCCACTGCAATCGGTTTCCCCGACCCCCCCATCTACTAAAACCCCCAAACCCAAAGTCACCAAACGGCTAGCAAATGCCAAAGCCTCACGCCACTTTCTTCTTCTCCTCTAGACCGTCCTCCCCTTTTGACATTGGGTTTGACCACTCACCCTCAACAAATCCCCCTCCTCCCCGCACACGGACTGGCCCTTTTCCTGAAAACCCCCTACCTCACTGATCGCATTCAGCGTCTCTCACTGACGCACACCTCCCCTCTTTTCCCGTCTCTGTTGGTGTCCCCGGGGCGTCCGGGGCCCCCTACTCTTTCTATCACACGTTTCTGGGTCAACTAATACCCACGCAGGCTTTAAATACCATAGTATCGATATACCCAACCTACATCCCCCCGAATTACCTCCTACTCTCCCGGACCCAAGGGTCTTTCGTCCAAACCCCTTTTTTCTCCTCATTCCCTGAACAAAACTGGAGAAAACTGAATCATCATCTTTCCACCGTCCCCACTCCACCCCTCCCCCCACGATCTCTCATCACACCAAGGGCTACACCTCTCACCACTCCACAAGCCCTGCCTTGGGATAACCCTTGACTCCAATCTTCCTTCAAACCGCAATCCAAACCCCCCCTCCACCTCTGCCTCCACCTAAAAATATCTCCCGTATCTGTTCATTCCTTTAAATTCGAAAGCACAAAAATGCTGGGCCATGCCCTCTCCTCTCATGCCAACTAAATGCAACATCCTTCTCTGCGGCCTCCCACAACACCCCCTCCCCCCAATCCATCCTTAAACCGCTCCCTCTATTCACCTCCCCCCGCACTCCCGCCCTCCCTCGCCAATCCCTTCACTGGCTTCCCTTTCCCCGCGAAAACCCGTTCAAGTTAGCAACCTTGACCTACAAGGCCATTCTCCCCATCCATCTCTGCCCTAATCCCAATTCCCCGTCATGCAATCCCCCTCCTCACAGGCCAAACCCCCCTCTGCTCTCCCTGTCAACTTCACACAAACCCCTCCAAAACTTCTTTCCCTGCTTCCCCATACTTGAACTCACTGCCCAACACCTAGACCTCCCCCACCTCACCACCTCAAAAAAACAACCTAAAACCCCCTCTCTTCAGGATTGCCTATAACCAACAATTAAACCCCGCGTCACTACACAAACCCCCAAACCCTGGCCCCTCACCTTCTTCTCTTCCCCCCTTCCTTTTAGAGTGTAAAACCTCACGGCAGGACCCTCTCCCTTTTGACCAGTTGTTAGTTATAAATTTTCACCTTTGTACTTTTTTTGAAAACCCATTTATGTATAAACCTAATGTACAGCCTCTGGAACCAATGCGCTCAAAAATAAAAAATAATAAAAAATAAATATCCCATGTCGCTGTTTGCTTTTTATTTATTTTCAATAAATAAGAAAAAAAGACATGGGGTTCCCCTCTTTTTACCATGAAGGAAAAAAAAAACGCGCCCTGATACTTCAGCATCGGGGGGTCTATAAACGGGGTTTCCCCTCATCCTTTAAAAAACCACCCCGCAGCCACCCCAAATGGACCTTCACATTAGAGGGGCCCCTGTGTAACTGGGCCCTTCCCCCTACCCCTGGCATTGATACGGGGAATAGTGAAAAGGGATTGTGCAGTCTTGGGATAACAATAAAAAAAAAAAAGCTGCCAAGCCCAACCCCAGCCTATAAGGAAACTCTGCAGATACCCTATTACAACAGGGGGAAAAAACGATTAAAAAAAAACCCAAAAAAACAAAACCTGCTTTTTTTTAAATAACATCCCCACAACATCCCCCATGCTATTTATTAAAGAAAAGGGTCCAACACGTCCAAATTATTCCAATGAATCTGTTGTAGTCCAAAGTGAAAACCTTTAAAAATATACATTAACCAGCCTTTGGATGACAACTATCTACATTTTCGGGCAAAGGAAACCCAAAAAAACCCATCACAAATTTTGCCACCTTTCTGAGGATACACAACATTACCACACGTTTCCAGCCTGGTCCCTTTTTCTGTAAAGAGCTGTAGTTTTAGACTATTTAAAAGCTCAAATCTTTTAGCTTTTAGACAGAAAAAAGTCCGCTTTTTCATGAACATGTTACCCCCCCACCCAGCCAACCCCCCCTTTTCCCGACAGTTATTCACTGTTTCCCACCAATCAAATAATAGGGTTTTTTTATTTTGGGGGGCGGGGGAAGAAAAAACGACTCTTTTTTTGATTCTTTTCTGGTTTAAAACTGCAGAATTTTTCACTAAAAAACACAAAACTCCAGCATCTTTCAGAATAAGGGGGACAGCACTGGGAAAAACAGTCTGTCACTATTGTGCGCCCCATCAAGGAGGGGGTAATCTTGAAAAGGTTTTTTTTAAGCACTGAAAACCTGTGCAGCATGAAACTATATTCGGTAAGAATGCCCAAGGTAGGCAACCCAACCTTTTTACTAAAAGGGAAGTCCCAAGGGCCACCGGGAGGGAAGACCCAGTTAGGGGAATGGAGTCAGGAAAAATTTCCTGGTAAGAAGGTAGGCAGGCAAGGCCCAACGAAGGTAGGTAGGCATGCTGGCAAGACCCAGTGGAGGGTACATAAGCAGGTAAGCCCCAGGAGAGGTAGGTAGACATACTGGCAAGGTTTAGGGGAGGTAGGTAGGCAAGCTGGCAAGGCCCAGGGGAGGTAAGTAGGCAGGTAAGCCCCAGGAGAGATAGGTAGGCAT
The DNA here is from genome assembly GCA_025379985.1 of Phyllomedusa bahiana. Lineage (NCBI taxonomy): Eukaryota > Metazoa > Chordata > Amphibia > Anura > Hylidae > Phyllomedusa > Phyllomedusa bahiana. The sequence continues at coordinate 8,487 of JAODAL010071245.1, forward strand.
GCTGGCAAGGCTCAAGGGAGGTAGGTAGGCAAGCTGGCAAGGTCCAGGAGAGGGTACGTAGGCAGTTAAGGCCCAGGAGAGGTAGGCAGGTAGGCATGCTGGCAAGCCCCGGGGGAAGGTATATAAGCAGAAAAGGTCCCAGGGAGGTAGGTAGGCACGCTGGCAAAGCCCAATGGGAGGGTATGTAGGCAGGTAAGCCCCTAGGGAAGTAGATAGGCATATTACTAAGGTCCAGGAGAGGTAGGCAGGCATGCTGGCGAGGTCCAGGGGAGATAGGCAGACATGCTGGCAGGGCTCAGGGGAGGTAGGTAGGCATGGAAGGCCGAGGGGAGGGAGGCTGGCAAGGTCCCAGAAGTAAAGTAACTATCTAGTTACCAGCCTTTTTCATGGGTCCTCAGCAGGACCCGACATCATCTTGGGTAGACTGGAAGTTAACGTGCTCGATGTCCTGCCAGGCCTGCAGTAGATGGGGCTGGAGGACTAAGGAGGCGGAGGCAGGCTAGCCAGCACTCTTCTGTGTTGTGCGCTGTGCTCCATGACCTCCATCCCAATGAGCTCATGGTGTGCGCTGCCCCTTCTCTTGTTACAGTGTGGTAGCATCAGGAATCATGACCAAATCCTAAAACTGCCGGTACCAACACTGAGGCATGGAGCAGCTTAACTTAAAGGAGTTGTCTCCCCACAGGGTTTCAAAGAATGCATGAAAGAAATTCTCTGTCACTTCCTGGTTCATACTAATTTGCATAAGCTCCGTGCTTGTACAGCATAAGCTCCGTGCTTTCAGATGCTAATTAGATTAGATTAGCTTCTCAAAACTACTTGAAAGGACTTCTTATCTGATCCCCAAAACAAAAGCCCTAATTACAGAGCTGTTTACTTGAGATAAATCAAGCTTTTTACTGTCTGGCAGCACAGGACACTGACTGCCGACCTGTGTGATGACTCACTCTCTGTTATCTCATTGAACAAACAGCCCGGGGAGATTTGTTTACAGGTTGGTTACTGAGGGAACTGAAATAGCCATGGAGGTAATAAATTCACTTGTATCTCTTAGGAAAACAGAGGAACAATGCAATATATTTGGAAAATGTCTTTATTTTGTGTTCCCTACAATTTGAAAGCTATTCTTTGTAGCGAGACAACCCCTTTAATCTCTGCTGTGCTTGCTGCCAGCCCATATCTGCCCTGAATTTTGTATTTTAGCAGCCCATCACAGCGGCTGCAGCCCTCTCAGCTGCTCACCTGTTAAAGAAGGCAAGAACAGCGCTGTCAAAAGATGGATATTACGTTTTGAAGAACGAGGACAGAGACGGAGTAGTGGGCCACTGTAAAAAATAAATAAAATTTTATATATATATATATATATATATCTCCCCAAAAAGGTATAATGACTGCACAAAAAGAGATCTAAGTAAAGATGATATACAGATGCAACACCTGCCCCTACAATCCTAGATTTTACATCAATGTAGTGACAGCACAATTTGTATGCCTATGAAAATATAATGTGATTTCCAAAAGTCATCCAAGTAATAATGAGGCCTCAAAATAAATTTTGTGCTCCTTCACTTCCAGACTTTGCAATATATCCAGACAGCAGATTAAAGCCAATTTGGGTGTATTTGTGAACATGAGAAATACGGGCATCGGCATTGGACCAGCTGCCTGTGTACACATGGCACAAGTGGCTTCATGATAAGTCTACTTATTTTTACCCCATATCTATTAGTGGTCAAGCAACTTTTTCCATAACCACAACTCGGGCATGAATGCCTGTTTATTTTGCCTGGTGATCCCCTGATGAATCCATACATTTTAGGGGGAACATGGGATAAAAAAAAAAAATAAATCTTCTTGGCGGGATGTTTGGAACCTTTGGGGTGTATTATTTGTTTACGAAACTTAGTGGAACCAGTAAAACTTAGTAACTGTAATAATTCTTCTTAAAAATAACAGACATTTAACCCTTTAAGGTCTAAGCCTGTTTTGGACTTAAGGACCAAGCCCTTTTTTTCAAATCTGACATGTGCCACTTTATCTGTGAATAACTTTTCAATACTTTTACCTATCCATGTGATTCAGAGATTGTTTTCTCGTGAAATATTGTGCTTTAATTTAGCAATTAATTTTGGTCGATAAAATCCTTGTTTAGTGTGAAAAATATCGAAATGTTGTGAAAATTTGGAAAAAGTTTAAAAATTTCTGTCAGCAAGACACATAGTCACACCAAACAAAATAGTAAATAATGAACATCTACCATATGTCTACTTTGTATTGGCATGATTTTTTTTAAACATCCTATTATTTTTTAAGACATTTGGGGGCTTTGAAATTTAGTAGCAAATTTTAACATTTTCAAGAAAATTTCCAGAACAGATTTTTTTGGGAACCAGGCCACTTCTGATGTGGTTTTGAGGGGATTGTATGTTAGAAACCCCCATAAATGACTCCATTTCAGAAACTACACCCCTTAACATAGTCAAAACAGAATTTAGGAAGTTTATTAACCCTCTAGGTATTTCGCAGAAATGAATGAAAAGCGAAGGTGAAATTTCAAAATGTTAACTTTTTTTTGCAGATTTCCAATTTTTGTTCATTATTCATTGGAACCCCGTAGATTTTACCAAGAAATTGCAGCTCAATAATGAATCTCCTTATTATGCAGTTTTTAAAAATATCCCACTTTTGGCCCCAAATATGCGTTTTTTGAATCTTCCCCCAGGCCTCAAAAATTTGAAGGAGCACCTTCTTGTTTTAGTATATTTTTCAGGCTTTATTGAGGTAGTGATGGGCAGTGACAGATGTGGAACAGAAGTAACAAACTGTCTTTTTAACTGATCAACAGCTATAACAATATAAAGTGAGGGAACAGGGACTTGGTAATGAAGGGTTTAATTTTTCTTGTGTTTTCACTGTATGGAGCCAGGATGATCACTGGCAGAAAATTGCTGGAACTTGAAAGTGGCAAACTGTCTGATCAGACAGCTGCCACAAATAGATCACAGGGGCAGTGAAGGGATTAGGGCAGTGGAGGGTTAAATAAAGTTTTCAGGCTGCACAGCTCAGATTGCAGCACAGGACACTAGGACCCAGCACAGAAATACCATCTCCTCACTCTCTCACACAGAGCAGAGCCCCAGGACATGGATCAGCTGTAGTTGTTGAATCAGCAGACTGACTGACCAATCTCAGAGATCCTTGGCATGGGGATCACTGGGACTCCTGTGATTGATCACCTGCTGTGTAAATTTGCTAATTAGCTGTCAGAAACAGCAATTAGCATAGAGCTTTCATCTTATCTCTGCACAGGGAGACAGAAAGCTTTCATGACGTTCATGGAATGTCATGCATTAACAGGCAGTGAACCATGACGTTCAGGAACGTCAGGGTGCCTTATAGGGTTAAACTATGTTACAGTGTGTCAGATATTGTCAACATAGAGGCTGAATACTCAGGTTTATGTTGCAGCTACCCATGCAGTTCAGAGCATTAGTTCATCAAGTTGCTCCAGGATCGGTGAGCAGGAGACGCCGAAATCCACAGCGGAGCTGGACGCACAGCCAGTGCGACATTTCGGGGGAAACTCCTCCCCTTCCTCAAGCATACACGTCTTCGAGTACCACCTCCTTAAGAAGGTAAGTAAAAACAATTTAACCCTATGATCACCACAGGGTAATAAAAATTACAGAAACATTCTAAGGTTAAAACTCTCGTTCAAACCCTTAGAGGTAAGCGACTCTAGAGTAGCAATCCAATAAACTTCTTTTTTTAAGCAATTCAATTGTAGCAGACGAATTTTCACTATCCCAGACTTTTTCCAAGACACACCAGCGTGGCGAGCCTCTGCGAAGTGTCTTGCCACAGTAGTCTCTCCATAGGATTTTTTTATATTCTGATTTAGCTTGCTCACATTCTTTTGCATCAACACCCTGTTTTGTAGCCTGTCTAATTGCTGCCCTATGTTCATTGATCCTGGTTTTTACTGATCTTGTGGTTTGTCCAACATAGACAAATCCGCAAGAACATTTTAACATATAGACAACATGATCGCTATCGCAAGTATGGCAGCCTTAAATTTTAATTGAATGGCCTTTAGTCGGGTGTAGTATTGTGTCCCCTTTGATAAAACAAGCACAATTCTGGCATTTAAAACAGGCAAAAAGTGCCGGCTCTCATACTACTTAACAGGCTTTGTTTTCTTGACATTTTAGGTTTTCTTAAATCAGTAGATATCAGTTGTTGCCCTAAAGTTCTCCCTTTACGGTATATCCATCGAGGAGGATCCCTGACCAGGTGGCCAAATTTAGCATCACTACGTTAAAATAGAAATTTGACAAGAAAAGAAAAATTAGCTATAAAACAACTTAAAGATGACACTACTATTATTATCAAAAAGGCAGACAAAGGGGGAGCCTCTGTGGTTATGGATACTCAGCCATACCTACAAGAGGCCAACCCCCATCAACAGGATTGTCAGGTTTATCGCATTTTGAAAGATGATCCTACTACTTCTTTATCTCGTACTATACTAGAGGTACTATAAGAAGCCCTAGATAAGGGAATTATCCCATGATAAGCAGGTTTTGACTAAAAATTATCCAAAAGTGCCTATACTCTATATGTTACCAAAGGTCCATAAATCTTCGGACAGACCGCCTGGTCGTCCGATCGTTTCTGGAATTGACTCTTTATTGGAGCCTTTGGCAGCATATATTGACATGTACCTCCAACCAGCTATAAAGAAAAATGCATTGGTCTTACAGGACAATTCCTTAGAGCTATTAGTAATATCAATTGTTCTAAGGTCACGTGGCTTTGCACACTCGACATTAAGTCACTTTTTACTAATATCCCTTTTGATGAGGGTATGGCTGCAGTAAGAGAAACACTTTGTCAGGACGCTAGTTTGTCCAACAGTAAAATAGTATTTTTGATGCAATTTCTCGAGCTGGTCCTTACTAAGAATTATTTTTGTTTTGGGGATCAGATGTTCTTGCAGCTGCAAAGGACCTCGATGGGGTCCCCTGTGACTCCAAGCTACGCAAATCTGTTTATGATTTATTTCGAGAAGCAATACGTTTTTCCATCTCTGTTCAATGCTCACGTGGTATCTTGGCTTCGGTATGTCGACAACGTGTTCCTGCTGTGGTCCGGTTCTGAATCCCAGTTGGAACAGTTTGTCGACTATCTTAATCATATTCATCCTTTGATTCAGTTTACTTTGACTTAAGATATGACAACAGTAACCTATCTGGACGTTTTGGTTAAAAAAGGAGATTCCTTCTCACCTCACTTTATTCTAAAGAAATTGATAGCAATAACATTCTCCATCGAAAAAGCGAGGATGGCCCCCCAAGTTTTTAGGGGCATATCCCGCTCTCAATTTATAAGGGCTAGGAGAATCTGCTCTGTTGAAATAGACTATATAGCCAGTATGGAAGATGTGATTAAGAAATTTAGGGAAAGAGGTTATGATGAAGTAGAATTGAGAAAAATTGGTTTAGAGGTGTTGGCTATACTGCGAGAAAATTGTGTCCACAAGATAGACAAAAGAAAAAACATGACACGATTTATCTATACATCTGTCTTTAATAGACATGCTGGACTTGTTAGAAAAACTATACTTAAACATTTGAAGGTTTTATGTAGTTATGCTAAATTCGGTTATCTTTTCAGGGATCCTCCACGTTGGATATATTGTAACGGGAGAACTTGAGGGCAACAAGTGATATCTACTGATTTAAGAAAACCTAACATGTCGAGAAAACAAAGCCTGTTAAGTAGTACGAGAGCAGGCACACTTGCCTGTTTAAAATGCCAGAATTGTGCTTGTATTATCAAAGGGGAGACAATACACCACCCGACTAAAGGCCACTCAATTAAGATTCAGGGTTTCCATACTTGCAATAGCGATCATGTTGTCTATATGTTAAAATGTCCTACTCTGACAGAAGGTTTCTTTGCAGTTTGGAAACCTTTCATTGAAGCCTTCCTAACGGATGGTGATATCACCCAACTAGTGTATCCGTTTCGCCTCACCAAATGGTATCTGGAAGGAGTACTTTGGGGGATTTGAGGGTATGGGAATGATGGTGCTGCTAGGACTTTGAAATCAGGGCCGAGGGCGTGACAATGGGACTAAATACTTTCCACATAATAGATGGATTCCTGGACTAGTTTCCTGGGAGACGTAAGGTAGACCTTTTCTGATCTTCATTTATTTATTATATATATATACTATGTTAATATTCTATATTAATTCTATTCTGAGTTCTACGAATCTAATATCTTAGAGTGTTTGTTTGGCGCAGCTGTATGTTAGATGTTGTGTATTGTTAGATGTTGGATGTTAATTGTTACATGTTCTTTGTCCTATGTTAGAAAATAGGAAAATGTTTGAGGTTCTGCTTTCCCTGGTGGTTGAGGTTCTGCTTTCCCTACTTAATCTTCTATTACAAACACCCCATCTACTAGAAGGCCTAATGGGCAGGCAAGTGTTTTGTCCATAGACATTTACTCCTACCGTCTTCAAAATACAAACCACTACCATAAGCATAGTTAATTGGGACGATGTGGACATTTCTTCATGTACAATGTACTTCTTTCACATATCATTTGTATTCGAAATGTTTGCTCCTCTGGACTCTGACTTGTAGGACCCTTACTAGTTTGTATTGTATACTTTTGCAATGTTATTGATTCACTATGAACCTTAATAAACATATTTAAAAAAAAAAATAATTTCCTTGCGGATTTGTCTACGTTGGACAAACCACAAGATCAGTAAAAACCAGGGTCAATGAACATAGGGCAGCAATTAGACAGGCTAAAAAACAGGGTGTTGATGCAAAGGAATATGAGCAAGCTAAATTAGAATATAAAAAATCCTATGGAGAGACTACTGTAGCAAGACACTTCACCGAGGCTCGCCACGATTTGCGGCATGCGTGTGCTTGGAAAAAGTATGGAAGTGAAAATCATCTCTACATGAATTGCTTAAAAAGTTTATTGGGGGGGGGCCCCCCCCCCCCCCTTTCCCCCCTTCCCCCCCCCCACCCACCCCCCCCCCCCCCCCCCCCCCCCCCCCCCCCAAAACCCCCCCCCCCCCC
>JAODAL010071246.1:0-15595 GCA_025379985.1 Phyllomedusa bahiana
ATCTATCTATCTATTCTGTCTGTCTCATATCTATTACTATTTCATATATCTATCTATCTCACATCTATCTATCTATCTATCTATCCAAAACTATCTATCTATCTATCTATCTAACTTATCTATCCCATCCCAAAACTATCTATCTAATTCTATCCCATATCATTCTAACATTAATTTTCCCTCCCTATCTATCAACTATCTATCCTATCTATCCCATATATCTATCTATCTATCTATCTATCTATCAATCAATCCCATGATCATCTATCTATCTAGCCCTAACTATCTATATATCTATCTATAATAACTAGCCCATATCTATCTATCTATCTAGCAATCTATCTATCTATCATCTACTCATAGCTAACTATCCTATCCCATATCTATCGATCTCTCCATAACTATCTTTCTATCTATCTACCTATCTATCTATCCCATATCACTATCCCATATCTATCTAATCCCATATCTAATCCCCAATCTAACTAATCCCATGTCATCATTCCCATATCTAATGCTATCTATCTATCTATCTATCCCATATCTATCTATCAACTACATTCATCCCATATCTAATCTATCTATCTGATCTATCTATCTAGCCCATATCTAATCTATATATCTAGCTATATATCTAGCCCATATCTTCTATGCTATCTATCTATCTTTTCTCATATCTTATCGAACCCATACCTATCGATCATCCCATATCATCTATCTATCCTATCTATCCCAATCTATCCCATAAACTATCTAATCCCATATCTATCCATCTATCTATCTATCTATCCTACTATCTATCATTCTATCTATCAATCTATACATTCCCATATCTATCCAATCCTATCTATCTATCTATCTATCTATATCTATCTATCTATCCCTTATCTATCTATCTATCTATCTATCTATCTATCTATCCATCCCATATCTATCATCTATCCCATATCTGTCTATCTATCTATCTATCCTATCTATCTATCCCATATCTAGCTAATCTATCTATCAATCTATCTATCTATATATCTATACTATCTATCTGTCCGTATCTGTCCTGTCTCATATCTATACCTATCTATTTCATATCTATCTATCTCATATCTATCTATGCTTCAATCTAATCTACTATCTACCCAAATCTATCTATCTATCAATCTATCCATCCCCATATCTATCTATCTATCCTATCTAATTACACATATCTATCTATTTATCTATCCCATATCTATCTATCCCCATATCCTAATCTATCTATCTAGCACCATATCTATCTAATAATCTATCCCCTATATATCTAGCCCATAAACTATACTATCTATCTATCTATCCTATCTATCTATCTATCTATCAATCTATCGCATACTATCTATCTATCCCATATCAATCGATCTATCCCATAGTCTATCTTTTCTATCTAATCTATCTATCTATCTATCCATATCTATCAATCCCATATCTATCTATCCCATATCTATCCCATATTCTACTATCCCATGTCTATCTATCCATATCTAATCTATCTATCTATCGATCTATCCATATCATCTATCTATCTATCTATCTATCCTATCATATCCCATATCTATCTATCTATCTATCTATCTATCTATCTATCTATCTATCTATCTATATATCTATCTATCGCGCCAACACATCCCACAGCCCTTTACAATGTAGAGGTTATAGGTACAGAAGATAAACAAATATTACATTGTGAAAAAACAGATCAATCAATACAGCTTTGTAAAGACTAAAAAGCTGTATGACCCCCTTCCTGCAACACAATCTTCCTTTCCACTCCCGCCTTGAGTGATTCCAGTCTAACAATACAAAATAACAGTGATAGAAAGGATCAGTCGTTATTTTCACAACTTTGTGCCGTATTAATGGGTTAATGGCAGTAATAACATTGACTCTTCCTGGCTGTATTAGGTCCTCACACCTATGAATATCCCTCCTGCCCCAGGCCCGCCGGTTGCTGGGTTATTAAGCGTCGGCTCTGGCTCGGAGGGGGGCCCTCGATAACACTCCCATCACACATTTTCTATAAGAAAAATCAACAAAACTGTGAAGCCGCTGCTGGAGACTCCGGCCAAGGATCCAGGGAAGTAACACAAAGCCATATTTGTAGTCAGAACCCCCCCCAGGGGCGGGGCTCCACCCCCCGCACGACGGAACAACAGGGGACGGAGAGCATAAGAGACAGATCCAGGTCGCTCACCTGTCTGTGTCATCCAAAGGATTTTCCTTCATCTCTGGGGTTCTGAAAATTTGCTCACGTTTCTGGCCTCACCTTCCCACCACGTAAAAGGAGGCAACCTGGTCTTCACAGGGCGAGTCACGCGCCGGATGGTCCGGCTGTTGTGTAACCAGGGGGCATCCGAACATCCAGAGGATTATGGCGGAGCCCTTCTCAGAGTCCCCCTCCAACATATAGACCTGAACCTCATAATGTATCTAATCCAAATATCCCGCAGTCAACAAAATTCAAAGCAAACTAGGAATTTTCAAAAAAAAAAATATGCACAGCTGCCATTAAATTATACTGTGAGGGGGCTGTTACTACTGTATTGCCCCCCATAACAGAGTCAGCATGCAGCAGTGCCCCCATAACAGAGCCAGCATACAGCAGTGCCACCATAACAGAGCCAGCATACAGCAGTGGCCCCCATAACATAGCAGCACATGCAGCAGTGCCCCCATATCTCCAGAGCCAGCATACAGAGGCACACCATAAACAGAAGCCACATGACAGCAGTGTCCCCCCATAACACAGCCAGCACTGCCAGGCAGTGCCCACACAATAACAGACCAACATGCATAGCAGTGCCTCCCTCAAATGTGAGACGAGCCAGCATACAGCAGTGCCCCCATAACACGCCAGCATGCCAAACAGTGCCCCACATAACATATAGCAGCATGCAGCAGCTTCCCCTCAGTTAACAGAGCCGCAAGCCATACAGCCATTGCCCCCATAACACAGCCAGCATTCACAGTGCCCACATAACAGAGCCAGCATGCAGCGTGGCCCCTCATAACAAGCAGCCAGCAAGCAGCAGTGCCCCCATCGAACCATGCCAGCATACACAGTGCGCGCCCATAACAGCAGCCAGCATGGCAGCAGTGCCCCCCATAACAGAGCCCCCAGCATCACAGCGAGCTGCGCGCCCCCATAACAGAGCCAGCATACAGCAGTATGGCCCCCCAAACGACAGCAACATACAGCAGTGCGCACACCCATAACAGAGCCGAGCATGCAAGCTAGTGCCTCCCCATACTACAAGCCAGGCATGCGCAGTGCCACCCCATACACAGAGCCAGCGATACAGCATGGCCTCCCATAACCAGAGCCAACATACAGCAGTGCCCCATAACGAGAGACCACAAGGCAAGCAGTGGCCCCACATAACAGAACCATGCAATGCAAGCTTGCCCCTCCGATACAACAGAGCCAACATGCAGCAGTGCCCCCAAAAAGAGCCAGCATTCTAGCAGTGCCCCCCATAACAGAGCAGCAGCAGCAGTGGCCATCCAAATAACAGACAGCATACAGCATTGTATATCTCCCATAACAGAGCCAACATACAGCAGAGGCCCCCATTAACGAGCCAGCGCATGCAGCAGAGCGCCCCCATAACAAGCCAGCATGCCAGCAGTGGCCCCATTAACATAGCCAGTCATGCGAGACCAGATGCCCCCATAACACAAGTCCAGCATCCGCCCACAGTAACATAGCCAGCATGCAGCAATGCCCCCTCATAACAGAGCCACCAGCATGCAGCAGTAGCCCCCCCCATAACAGACGCCAGCATACATATCAATGCACCATAACAGAGCCAGCCATGCAGCAGTGCCCCCATAACAAGCAGCATGCAGCAGTGCCCCTCAATAAACAGAGCCAGCTGCAGGCATAGACCCCCATAACAGGAGCCAGCATGCAGCGCAGTCGCCGCCCACCACCAGAGCCGCACATGCATCAGTGCCCCCATAACCTAGAGCCAAGCAAGCAGCACTTGCCAGCCCATAACCAGCCAGCAGCAGACATTGCCCCCACATAACAGAGCCAGCCATGCAGCAGGTGCGCCACTCGATAACCAGATGCCCAGCATGCAGCAGTGCCACCCCACTAACAGAGCCAGCATACAGCAGTGCCCCCCTACACAGAGCCAGCATGCAGCCACGATGCCCCTCATAACAGAGGGCCAGCAATGCATCATGCCTCCACATAACAGAGCCAGCATGGCAGCAGTGCCCACACATAACAAGCCCAGCATGTGCAGCACAATGCCCCACATAAACAGAGCCAGCAAGCCAGCCAGTGCCCCCATGCATAACAAGCCAGCATGCAGCAAGTGCCCCTATAACAGAGCCCAAGCAAGCAGAGCAGTGCCGCACATATCAGATGCCAGCAAGCAGCAGTGCCCCTCATAAACTAGCAGCAACAGCAGTGCCCCCATCAACAGGCAGCCAGCATGCAGCACGTGGGCCCCAAACATGCCCATGCAGCATTGTCCCCCACATAACAGAGCCAGCATGGATCAGCAAGTAGCCCCTACATAACAGAGCAATCATGCAGCCATGCCCCCATAACGACGCCCAGCATGTCAGCCAGTGCCCTCATACCAGAGCCAGCAATTCACATGCCCCTCATAACAGAGCCAGCATGAGCAGCAAGTCGAGGCCCACCACATAACAGAGCCCGCATGCTAGTCAGTGCCCACCCATAACATAGCCAGCCATGCAGCAGTGCCACCCATAACAGAGCCCGCATAGCAGCAGTGCCCCGTTTCCCAATAACAACAGCCATCAAGCAGCAGTGCCCACCCATAACAAGCCCAGCATCAGGCACGCGCGCCTCCCTATATAACATACCCACCATAAGCGATCCAACTACAATGCACTCACCTATGAACACATCCAGAAATATAAAAGAAAAATCATAATCCCACCAACCTGTACAACCCCGAAGGGCCTGAAAAAGACTGAAAAATCGTGGCTCAGGGATTATTCCTGTTCCCCCAGATCTGTGCCACGTGGCACAACCCTAGAGACTGTGCCTACACTGTCCCACAGAGGCACCTCTCTAGATCGAACAATATCATATTAAGTTATGCCACCCCAGGTTTTGTGATCATGCCCTGCGCTACCCATAAATATCTCAGCATGAGCCCCTGAAGAAAAATGCCTCCAATATAAAAAGGGTCCAGTCCCTAGGATCCAGACCACCGGAAGAAACCATATTCCTCCAAAGCCGTTATACTGTGTGCCACTCGTGCGGGTGCGCGCGAAGAAAATAACAGCCTACTTCCGTTTTATCTATGAACTCCCTTTGTAAAACGGTTGTCACTTTTTTTGGTGGGCCCACGTCCAGGGCCCCGATCTTAGAGTATGTCCCTTTCATTTTGTATCCAACCATTGAATTTAATCATCTTTTCTTTGCCGTGCACCCGGGCTGACTATTTCCAACACTCCAGGCTTCAATGAAAGCAGGTCCGAGAGATCAACGAAGTTGCCGGGGAGGTCAGCAAAATATTGGATTTTCTTTTTATTTTTTATTATGCGCTGAAGAGCTTTAATTTTTTTTTCATTAACAGGAGTATTGGGTTTTATGAAGAGTCTGCACTGGTGTGAATGGTGAATCCTAATCACATCAAAACATCACCGATTGCATCTTCACATTGCGAAAAGAGCTGGGCTCCGGCCAGACACACAGCTCGCTCCTGGCAGGGGCTGGGGAGAACTGCATGCACACAAATAAAACTCCTCTGAGAGTGCGCAACCCTCCAAGCGCCGCGGTAGCGGACATGGACGGCGCTCCCGGGAAACTTTTTGAGGAAGAGCATTTCTGACTACCTTGGATTCATGAAAAACACTATCGCCCCCTCTTTAGGTTATTTTTTGCGCACTCCCGGTCCCACCTGCACGGGCTTTTACATGCAAGCACGAGTACCTTGTAGTTGGGAACCTTTTTCTCCCTGAAATTGTGGAGGTCTTGAAATCAGGCCCTAAGAAGAGGTAACGAGTGAGTGTAGGTTCCCACCTGTTTTTTATATTTGAGAGGTCTCCTTGCTGTGATTAGGGGTAGGTGTGATGAGCTAAGTTTTCATAACAAAATGTGAACTATAAGAATCCTCAACACATTTTTCATGAAATTTCACAGGAAGCAGAAATGCTTTTCACATCATACAGAGTGCCACCCATAACACAGAGCCAGCATGCAGCAGTTGCCCCCCCATAATACAGAGCCCCAGCCATGCAGCATGCCCCACATAACAGAGCCAGCATACAGCAGTGCCCCTATACAGAGCCAGCATGCAGCAAGTCCCATCCCCATAACACGAGCCGACCATGCACAGTGCCCCAATACACAGAAGCATGCATGCAACAGTGCCACCCATAATAGACAAGCACATACAGGCAGTGCCCCCAATAACAGAGCCATCAGGCACAGTGCCCCCCAATCAACAGAGCCACCATGCAGCAGTATGGCTCCGCCCATAACAAGAGTTAGTCATGCCTGTCAGTGACCCCCCATAACAAGAGTTAGCACGCCACGCAGTGCCATTCCCATAACAGAGCCAGCAATCAGCCAGTGCCCCCGTCACAGAGCCAGCTACAGCAGTGCGCCCCCAAAACAGAGCCAGCCAAGCAGCGAGTGCCCCCCATAACAAGCAGAGCACGCAGCATGCCCCCCATAACAAGCCAGCATGCTGCGTGCCTGCCCATAACAGAGCCAGCCTGCAGCAGCGCCCCATAATCAGAGCCCGCAATAGCAGCAGTGCCTCCCCATTAACAGAGTCCAGCATGCAGCAGTACCCCCCATAAAAGAGCCTAGCATTCAGCAGTGCACCCTCATAACACAAGGCCAGCATGTCAGCAGTGCCCCCATAACAGAGCCATGCATCAGCAGTGCCGCCCCACATAACCACGAGCCAGCATCATGCCACTGCAGTTGCCTCCCATAACAGAGCCAGCATTCCAGCAGTGCCCCATAACAGAGGCCAGCACTACCAGCAGTGCCACCACTAAACAGAGCCCGCATGCAGCAGAGTTCCCCGGACAATTATACATATAAATAATTAATAATGGGGGGGGGGGGGGGGGCGGGCGAAAACACAAAAAGGGAGGAACCATAGGTCCTAACAAGTCAGCATGCAGCAGTGTCCCCCATAACAGAGCCAGCATGCAGCAGTGCCCCATAACAGAGCCAGCATGCAGCAGTGTCTCCCATAACAGAGTCAGCATGCAGCAGTGCCCCCCCTAACACAGAGCCAGGCAATCTAGTCAGTTGCCCCCATTACAGAGCCACATAACAGCAGTGAGCCCCCCCATAACAGAGTCAGCATGGAAACTAGTGCCCCCCAATCAGAGCCAGCATGCACAGTGCCCCCCATTACAGAGCAGACACAGCTAGTTAGCCCCCATAACAGAGCAGCATATACAGCTAAGTGCCCCCCATAACAGCAAGCGCCGGCATTCAGCAGTCTGTCCCCCATAACAGAGTCCAGCATAGCAGCATGTCCCAACCCCCAAAACAAGCCAGCATGCAGCCCAGTGCCCCCATAACAGAGCCAGCAAGCAGCAGTGAGTCCTCCCAAACAGAGGTCTAGCATGCAGCAGTGCCTTCACCCCATAACAGAGCCCAGCAATTCAGCAGTTCACCCATTTACAATGCCCAGCCATACAGCAGTATGCCCCCATAACAGATCGCATACACAGCAGTGCACCCATAACAGAAGTCACATGCAAGCAGATGTCCCCCCATAAACAAGCCAGCTTACCCACGCGGTGCCCCACATAACAGAGCCAGCATGCAGCAGTGTCCCCCATAACAGAGCCAGCATGCAGCAGTGCCCCCCCATAACAGAGCCAGCATACAGCAGTGCCCCCATAAACAGAAGTCAGCAATACAGCATGCCCATAATAGTTCCCACCGAAGATCCGGGATCCCCAACACACAGAGCCCGCATGCAGCAGCTGCCCCCAAGAACAGAGTCAGGCATCAGCATGCCCCCCATAACAGAGTCAGCAAACAGCAGTGGCCCCATAACAGAGCCAGCATGCAGCAGACTGCCCCCATAACAGAGCCAAGCAGGTAGCAGTGCCCCATAACAGAGCCCCCGCCAGCCGCAGTGCCGCCCCATAAAACAGAGCAAGCATCGCAGACAGTGCCTGCGCTCCATAACATAACAGAGCCAGCATGCCAGCAGTGGCCACCCCATAACATAGGTTAGCATGCAGCAGTGCCTCCCCATAAACAGAGCCAGCATGCCGCAGTGTCCCCCATAACAGATCAGCACTGACCACAAGTGCCCCCCATTAACTAGACCAGCAACAGCAGTGTCCCCATACAAAAGTCAGCATGCAGCATTGCCCCTCATAACATTAGCCTCCATGCAGCAGTGCCCCCCAAATAACAGAGCCCAGCATGCAGCAATGAGCCCCATTAGTAGAAGACCAGCATGCAGCAGTGCCCCATAACAGAGCCAGCATGCAGCAGGCCCCCCATGACCAGAGCCAGCATACAGCAAGTTGGCCTTCCCCATAACAGAGGCCAGCATACAGCAGTGCCACCCATAAACAGAGCCAGCATACAGGCCGTCGCCTCCCATAACACAGCCAACACTACAGCAGTGCCCCCATAACAGAGCCACATGCAGCAGTCTGCCCCCTAAACAGAAGTTAGCATAACAGCAAGTGCCCCCCATAACAGACCAGCCATTCCAACAGGAGCCACCCCCATAACAAGTTAGCATGCAGCAGAACTGCCCCCCCTAACAGAGCCAGCATGCCTCAGTGTCCCCAATAACAGACTACAGCATGCAACAGTGCCCCACGCCTCCCATAACAGAGCCAAGCATACAGCTAATTGTCCCCCAAACAAGCAGAGGTCTGCATGCAGGCCAGTGCCACCTCAATACATAGCCAGCTCTGGCAGCAATCGCCCCATAACAGAGTCAGCATGCAGCAGTGCCCCCCATAACAGAGTCAGCATGCAGCAGTGCCCCCATTACAGAGCCAGCATACAGCAGTGCCCCCATAACAGAGTCAGCATGCAGCAGTGCCCCCATAACAGAGCCAGCATGCAGCAGTGCCCCCATAACAGAGCCAGAATGCAGCAGTGGCCCCCATAAACGCCCCAGCATGCAGCAGTGGCCCCCATAACAGAGTCAGCATGCAACAGTGCCCCCCATAGCCAGAGTCAAGCAAGTCCCAGCATGCCTCCACAATAACAGAGACAGCATACAGCAGTGTCCTCCCATAATCAAGTCAGCCATGCCAGCAGTGCCCCCCATAACAGAGCCAGCATACAGCAGTGCCCCCCATAACAGAGCCAGCATACACAGTGGCCCTCCATGAACAGAGCCAGCATGCAGCAGTGCCGCCCCCCATACACATAAGCCAGCATACAGCAGTGGCCCCCATAACAGAGCCTGTCATGCAACAGTGTGCCATAGCCCATAACAGATTACCCACTGCAGCCAGCATGCCAGCAGTCGCGCCCCCATAACAGAGTCAGCAATGCCGCAGTGAACCCCCCATAACAGAAGCCACAGTGCATTCAGTGCCCCATACAGAAGTCGCATGAAGCATTCTGTCCCCATACCAGAAGTACAGCAATGCAGCAGTGCCCCCCGAAAACAGGACCATCATACCAGCAGATGCCCCCATAAACAGTCAAGTCACATCAGCAGTGCCCCCATAACAGAGACCAGCAAGCAGCAGTGCCCCAATAACAAGTCACAGCATGCAGCAGTGCCAACAAAAACAGCAGCCAGCATGCAGCAGTGACCCCACACATAACAGCCAGCAACAGCGTGCCCCATAACAAGCTAGCAAGGCAGCCAGTGCCCCCATAACAGAAGCCAGCACTGCAGCGTGCCCCCCATAACAGCAGCCCAGCATGACAGCAGCTGTCCCGCCCATAACAGAGCCATCATGCAGCATGCTTTCCCTATAGACAGCAAGCCAGCATCTAGCACTGCCCCATACACCAGAGCCAGCATGCACGCCGTGCCATCTCCCATAACAGAGTCCGACGCATTACAGCATTCCCCCAAAACATAGCCACATAACAGCAGTGATCCCCAATAACAGAGCCACATGCAGCAGTGGCCCCCAGAACAGAGCCAGCATGCAGCAGTGCCCCCCATAACAGAGCCAGCATGCAGCAGTGCCCCCCATAACAGAGCAGCACTGCAGCAGTGCTCCCTATAACAGCAGCCAGCATGCAGCAGTGCCCATAACAGGGCCAGCATGCAGCAGTGCGCCACCCATAACAGAGCCAGCTACAGCAATGTCCGCCCATAACAGCAGCCAGCAATGCAGCAGTGCCTCCCCATAACCAGAGCCAGCATGGCGAGAGCTGAGGGACCGGAGAATCGCTTCTCCAGGAAATACCTTTGGAAAGCATTCTCTGCTACATGTTGAACTTCAATCGAAAAATTTTGTTGCCCCTCTTATGAGTTTTATTTTGCACTCCACCGTCACCTGCCGCTTTTAAATCAACAATTAAGTTAACCAGAGATGCCTTAAATGATCTGTGCCCCTCTATAGCGAAATGCAGCCTATTGAGAGCGTGCCTAGCAACATCATTACAAGATGTAATATGTGTTTAGCCGCATTTTCATCACACTAGTGTAAAGACAATAGACTATTGCGCCTCCGTGCGTGACGTGCCTCGTAGAATGCATTACACAACGCTTCTAATTATTTCCCGATGGACCCCACATTTGCGCTAATCGTCCCGCACAGACATTTCACTGGTAGAGTAATTAATGCCCCTATATGGACACGTGCGGGCACGAGGGCGCATACTTATCATTACACGTCTAGAAAATGCGCAACCACACATACACTTTGTAATGATGTGCTAGGCCCTCCATCAATAGGCACGCATCTCGTTATGGAGGCGCACCACGCATATTTTTTTAAGTTTACTATTCAAGGTAAACCTTGACGCCCAGATTTTTATAGGTCGTATCGCATCCACCGTTCTGCCCTCTTTAACACGTACTTTAATGCGCTAAAAACTTGGACGTCGCACCCCGGGCAATTTTCAGACATCTCGCCCTTAGTTCCATGAAGTGTTCTTTTAACCCCAAAGGGGTGCCCAAACGCTTTTTTCACCCCCTTTTGCAAATTTTAGAAATAGTGCAAAAGGTGTACCAAGAAAGGGGGTTTTTCTTCCTGCCTACCCAAAAAATTTTCCCTGGTTTAAAAAGAAAAAAACAAAGGGGGATGGGAAAAAAAAAACAGCACTTTCAAAAATTTTTAAAGGGCCCGGGCCCCAAAACCCTTGTGCAAGTTTTTAAGGTTTCCGTCTTAGAACCTAAAAAGCGTAAGGATGTGTTTTTTTTTTTTTTGTAAACACTCTTTTTCTTTTTTGTTCAAATTTTGGGGAAAAGGAAAAAAAAGAGTTTTTTTATTAAAAAGAAACCCAGTCTGGAAACCATTGCTACAAAATAGATATTTCCATACTCCTCTGACCACAGGGGCCTGCTACCTTATCCATATTTTTGGGGAAAAATCTTTTTGCAAAAGAACAAGGGAAAAGATGAAATGTCCCCAAACCCCGCCAGCCCATTGCCAAAGTCAATATAGCAAAGACTCCCCAAAGGAAATCCTAAAAAGGAAAAAATGAAAAACCCCGACTCCCCAAAACCATAGGAGTGGGGCACGACCCCCCAAAAGGGCCCCATAGATTTACACGACTTTCCCCCAAAGCCATAGGGAAACCGACCCCAATGCCATAGGATTTAGCAAGACTCCCCAAAGCCAAAGGGGTGAGCCTGACTCCCCCAAAAAACCCCTAGGATGAGCACGGGCTCCCCCCAAACCATAAAAAGTGAGCCCCGACTCCCCCAATTTCCATAATTTGTGAACACCCACCCCCCCAAAGCCATAGGGGTTAGCAAAGAATCCCCAAAGGCCCTAAAGGGGTGAGCACACCCCCAAAAGGGGCCCTAGGAGTGAGCCCAAAACCCCCCAAGCCATAGGAGGAGCACGACTTTCCCCGCCATAGGAGTACATGGAAAACCCCCCAAAGGGCCCAAAGGGGGGAAGAAACCCCCCCAAACCATAGGAGTGAGCACGACTCCCCCCAAAGCCGTAGGGTGAGCACGACCCCCCAATGGGCCATAGGAGGAGCAAAGACTCCCCAAAAGCCAAAAGGAGTTAGCACGACCCCCAATGCCAAAGCATGAGCACGACTCCCCAATGCCATAGGATGAGCATTTACTCCCCCAAAGCCAAAGGATTAGCAAAGACCCCCCCAATGCCATAGGAGGGGGAGCAAACACCCCCAATGCCAAAGGAAATGAGCAAAGACTTCCCCAAAGCCCTAGGAAATGGCACGACTTCCCCAATTTCCATAGGAGTGAGCAAAGACTTTTCCCCAAAACCATAGGGGTTTAGCACGAATCCCCAAAAGCCATAGGTGACCCAAAACCCCCAATGCCAAGGAAAAGGAAACCCCGACTCCCCAATGGCCCTAGGTGACCCCCGAATTTCCCCCAAAGGGGCCCTAAGGGGTTTAGCACAAATCCCAAGCCAAAAAGGGGGAGCACGAAACCCCAATTTCCATAAGGGGTGGGGCAAAGACCCCCAATGCCATAGGAGTAACACGACCCCCCCAAAACCAAAGGAGTGAAACACGACCCCCCAAAGCCATAGGAAATACCCCGACTCCCCAATGCCATAGGAAAATGAGCACGACCCCGCCCAAAGCCCCTAGGAAATGGCCCCGACTCCCCAATTCCAAAAGGAAAATGCGCACGACCCCCCAATGGCCATAGGGGAGCATGAATCCCCCCAAAGCCATAGGAGTGAGCACGACTCCCCAATGCCATAGGAGGAGCACAAATCCCCCAAAGCCCCTGGAAAAGGGGCACGACTTCCCCAAAAGCCCCTTTGGGGTTTTTGGGAAAGACTCCCCAATTTCCATAGGAGTTTGCAAAGACTCCCCAATGCCATAGGAGTGAGCCCCGACTCCCCAATGCCATAGGAAATGACACGAATCCCCCAAAAACCCTAGGAAATGAGCACGACTCCCCAATGGGCCCTAGGATGAGCACGCCCCCCCAATGCCATAGGAAATGGGGCAATCCCCCCCAATTTCCATAGGAGTTTAGCACGAATCCCCAAAGCCAAGGGGTACCAAGACTCCCCCCAAAGCCATAGGAAATGACCACGACCCCCCCAATGCCATAGGAAATGACCACGACCCCCCAATGCCAAAGGAGTTTAGCAAAAGACCCCCCAAGCCATAGGAAAGGGGGCCCCCGACCCCCAATGCCATAAAAGTTTAGCACCCACTCCCCCCAAAGCCATAAGGGGTAGCACGACCCCCCCAATGCCAAGGAGTGAGCACGAATCCCCAATCCAAAGGATGAGCACGACCCCCCAATGCCATGGGAGTGGCACGAATCCCAATCCCATAGGAGTGAGCACGCCCCCCCAATGCCATAGGAGTGAGCACGACTTCCAATGCCATAGGAGTGAGCACAAATCCCCAATCCCATAGGGGAGACACTCCCCAATGCCTTTGGATGAGACGAACCCCCAAGCCATGGGATGACACGACTCCCCAATCCCAAGGGTGAGCACGAATCCCCATCCATAGGAGGGGGAGCACGACTCCCCAATGCCATGGGATGAGAAACATTCCCCAATGCCAAGGGGGTGAGCACGAACCCCCCAATGCCAAGGATAGCACGACTCCCCAATGCCATGGAGTGAGCACGCTTCCCAATGCCATAGGAGTGAGCGAATCCCCAATGCCTAGGAGTGAGACGACTCCCCAATCCAAAGGAGGAGCACGACTCCCCAATGCCACAGGGGGAACCCCGGTCCCAAAATTCCATAGGAGTGGCACGACCCCCCAATGCCTAGGAGTGAGCACGAAAATCCCAATCCCATGGATGAGCACGAATCCCAATCCCAAAGGAGTGAGCACGATCCCCAATGCCATAGGAGTGAAACACATTCCCAATGCCATAGGAGTAAACACGACCCCCAAATGCCATGGATGACCCACCCCCAATGCAAGAGGCAAAAGGCGGCACCCCAAAGGGGTTTTAAAAAAAAATTTTGATCGAATTTAAAACATTTGAAATTGTATTTGCTGTTTTCTGCCAATGGGTGGTAGCAATATGCTTAGCATTATGTTTTACGAACAATTTCTGGGCAATAGAGCTTGGCATGGAACTAAAATAAGGGAAAAAAAGAAAAACGTTCCTTAGCAAGTAACAAAAATGTGTCGTAACCCTGAGACTCATAGCAACAAACGAGGAGATTTCATTGGCTGAATGGATCGTAACGGCAAAAAGTAACAGGAACTGTACAATGTTCAATTAGTGCTCGCGAAGCCCAACAACATGGATTCACTGTGATGTTTCCCTGTTTGGATTTCCAAAAACCCTACGGGTGTCGAGTTCGGAATTTGTAAGGGCCCGGGGGGTTTAGCAAGTACAAAGGGCCCCCTTTTCCTGGTTACCTGTTTTGGAAAATTTCATTACCTGGTTCGCCCATTGATTTCTATGTGTTATACCAGCTTTTACCTGCGGGGGCGCTGCAGGGAAGAGGAGCACTTTTTGTCTGGTTCCCGATCAGGTTGCAGCTGATTGGTGTGATCCCAGTTAAAGGGGTTGTCCCATCACAGACATTGATCAATGTGAGGTAGGTGCTATGACTCAGGGCAACATATCGCTCGAAACGCGTCAGCCATGATGCCCCTCTGATTTCCTGTGCACTGTTTTGGCCTATATATATTTTTCAAATAAATTCTTTTACTTTTCCCCGATCCAGACTGGAGCTGATCCTTCTGGACTGTACAGGTGCCAGTCCCATATCTGAGACCTGCATCTATCTCTAGAAGGTGGAGAGGTGGTCAGAACTCTCCTATTAACTTCAAAAGGAGTTTCAAGTACAAGTGGGCGGCGCCCATTCCCCTTTTTCATTGGGGCGTGACCCTTCACACCAACCCAATCACCGGGAGCAGGCACTCTACTGACAAGGATAATGGTAACGCCCAGTTGTCAGTTTATATATTCATTTCCTGTAGGAATAGCAGAGTAATGTCATAATTTCAAAAAAAAATTCAAGAAGAGCAGACAAGGAGCTTCCTTACCTTCATCAATGCTGAGAATATCCCTTTAAAGGGGACTGTGTGATACCTTATGGGAATGTGTTAATAAATTGACAAGTGGGTGTGACCAGTCCTCTTTTTTGAAGGGGACATGACCACATCCAATCAGTGAGGAGATGCTCTACTGTCAAAAGCAATGGTAACGCCCAGTTGTCAGTTTATATATTCATTTCCTGTAGAAATAGCAGAATAAAGTCATAATTTCAAGAAAAATACAGATATTTACTAAATCGAAAGAGTGGACAAGGAGCTTCCTTATCTTCATCAACGCTGAGAATATCCCTTTAAAGGGGACTGTGTAATACCTTATGGAAATGTGTTAATAAATTGACAAGTGGGTGTGTCCAGTTCTCTTTTTTGAAGGTAATATGACCACATCCAACAAGTGAGGAGACCTCTACTGGCAAGAGGAATGGTAACGCCCAGTTGTCATTTCATTATTTATTT
>JAODAL010071247.1:0-15594 GCA_025379985.1 Phyllomedusa bahiana
GGTTTTGTTTTTGGTAAAATTTGGGGGATTGGGCCTGGTAGGTTTGCGTCTCCTTTTTTTCGGATGGGGGAGCGGCGACCGAAGGGCTAGCCTGGGGTTCCCGCGGCTGCGGTGAAGAGGATAGGTCGGTGGGATTTGGGACCGGTTTCGGTTTATTTTCGCCCCATTGCTGGTAGTTAGGGTTTGCGTTGCTGCTTTCCCTCTCTTCGCCCCCTCCCCCCTCCCTCTCTCACCTCTCTCTTTCCCATCCTGGTTTTTTTTCCTCCTGGGGGTTGCCTTTGTTTTCCGGTTCTTGACTTTTGCTATCCCCTGGTCTTTGGGCTGCGGGTTTTTTTCTATTCTCCTGCTCCCATCTGTATCTCTTTTTCCCAGGTGGGAGGTCCTGGCCTGGTGTGGACCTAGGACACTCCTTTGGTTCTGGGGGGGGGGCGTAGCGTGCAGACTTACGAATGAGGGATGACAGATGGGGTCCCGAAGCGGTGGGGGGATACGGTGGCTCGGAGTTCGTGGCATGCTGTGGGGGAAACCTGCCCCTGAGTGCCCCCGTTTTCTAAATGGGACGGGTTCCGGATTGGTTGTTCTGCATTTAAGGAAAAAGATTTGGGCTACCCCCCGGGTCGGGAACTTATAAGGGACATTTTTCACGCTTGTTTGCGAATGTGGTCGTTTTTCCCCGGTATCTGGGTGGTGGGGTGGGAATTTTTCCTGGAAGTCGGGCGGGGGGCGGTTGGGGGAAAAGCCAAAAAATGTTAATCGGGCTGTTTCGGGTTTTTTTGGCCGAACGGGGGTTTTTTGTCCGGGGATCGGGGGGCTGGGAAACCCGAGAGGGGAATTTTTGGCGTACAGACGGGGGACATTTAAAAGCGGGGGCCTGGGTCTTTTGGTTTTTGGGGATTGGAAGGAGTGGAGAGGGCAGGGGCGTGGGGTGCGGCGCATGAGGAGGAGTCACGCATGCGGCCCGTGGCGGGGGGTCCCTTGGGGCTAGGGATGGTGGTGGGGTCATAGTCCTATGGCTCCCTAAACACAGATGGAACATGTGATTGGTCGGCGACGGTGGGGCCCTTCAGAGGGGTTCCGAGGCCAGGGGTGGAGCGGGACCAGGGTGGCCGGTGGTGCCCCCCGACTGGGGGGGATGGCTGAGGGTAATTACAAAAGGAAATGGTCGCCAGAACGTGTGGGGGGCTCCAAGGACCTGCACCCCCCTTGGGTTTTTTTTGGGTGTTTTGTCACTTTAGGTGAACGGGGTTGGGGGGGTGGATGTTTTTGGGGAATGTTGTTTGGAAAATTAAAAAGGTTTTTTTATGTTTTGATTTTTGTTAATAAAACGGCTTGTGGCCAATAATCCCAACCCCTTGTTATTTTTATTTCCCGGGATCGGAGGGAGGTGGGAAAAGGGGAGGGGGTTGGGTTTGAGCTTGGGGGTGGTGCCAAAGTCGGGATGCCTCTGGTCATGATAAATATGTTTTGTGAGGAATGATTTAGAAAAAATTGTAATTGTATTCATATAAATTTCTGCTTCCTCTGGGTAAAGGAGTCCATTAGGCAGTCTTATAAGTGATTGACAGCTTTCTCTGTATGTACTCTCCTACATAAAACACTGTCAATCCCTGATAAGACCACCCATTGGATTACTTGGCCTAGAATAAGCAGGAATTTAAGTGAACAGATTGCAAGTTGCTAAATTTTTCTAAACCAAAGATAGGCCACATGTATGAAAAAGTCTAGGTCAAAACCACTTTGCTGCCCTAGCAAAACCCTCAGGCGCCCCTTTCTTTTATATGCTTGGGGGCAATAAAAAGGGGGACCCTGGTTTTTCATGGGCAACAAAGGGAATTTTAGACCTAGACAGTTTTCATACATGTGGCCCTATATGTAAATCTGATCTATAACACACTGCCTCTTGATCAGATAGAATGTTCACTGTGACAGGTTCCCTTTAAACAGGGGTCTGTGCAGGGGCCCGGGAAGATTTTAGCCCATACAAGAGGGGATATCTAGGAATAGGTGGGCACTGTTAATGGACACATATTGCAAAGTGACTTGTTTTTGAAAGATCTTTAACATAAAAAGCAATCTTTATAGTGAGACAGCCCCTTTACTTCTAAATCCATCCAAAATATCTATAGGTTTTTTTCTTTTGCCAGGGCACAATCACGTTAGAAAGGGCTTTTCCCAAACTGTTGTCACAAAATTGGGATAAAATGGGATAAAAGTATTCCCTAGAAATGAGGGACCAAGCTCAGACCTACCATACCTAGTGCATTCCATTATCCCTCCTTCATCAAGTTTTACAGGATGCACTATGCATTTCAGTTGGCAGCATTCCCTGGGCATATGCCAAACCGAAATTAACCATTGGTGCTAATAGTGAAATTTGGTCACAGTCCGAAAAACATTTCCAGTTCCAGTTTTTGTGGCAGCAACGTTCACTGCTAAGCACTTTTGCTCCCAAAGGGGAGATAACAATCGATTTCTATAGCGACGTTCCAAAGGGATCCCCAACAAAAATAAAAACCAGAAATTTTTGGGCATCACTTAAATCCCTTTTTTATTTCAATATCTAGCACACTCTACCAAAACCAATAGTTTTTTTTCAATAGGGTGGGTGTGACATTGTTGGCCAAATAAAGTGAGAATGCAATGGTCCAATATTAGAGAGGCAACCAATAATTAACATTACTAAGGTATGATAGCACCTAAAAACTCGATTCAGATGACCATAAAGAATTTGGGTTATAGTAAGCCAGCTGTCAATTTAAAGATAAATAGATGCACATAGAAAGGTCAGCTCACCTGATTGAATGTTTCGGGGGAAACCCCGGGATTTAGCCTCATTAGTTTATCCAAATGCAGAGAAGACAAAATCCAGCGTCACCTCTGCCCTCGATTTAAAAAATTCCCAATCTTTATTCCTAATGTTTAAAAAAAAATGTTCATAACGAATCCCCAAAGGGGCACGGTTTTGGGAAAGATCTCCTTATTCATACCTACCAAACAGAGTGATCAACCTTTTTTTAAATAATCCCATCCTGGCCCACGTGATCAAATCACGTGATTATCGGATAATATAAAAAAAAAAAAATTTATAAAAATACAATTACACAATTAAATTACAAAATAAAAACCTGGGAAAACATTGCCCATTGGAACGTTAATAATGGCACATCACATCATGTCTTTTATTTACCCCATCGGATTTAGTGCCCAGCCATAATCCCCAGGTTTCTCTGGCAACAATTTCTTTCTAGGTCCCCGCCTCTAAAAATTTACAAACCCTTTCTATGCCTTGAACTTTGAATGTTTTAGTGCTACCTGCAAAAACCTCATAAATGATTGGGGGCCCAAGGAGATTCCCACTTAAAAATTTTTGCGTATCCGCAGATTCGGCGGATACTACTTTTAAAGCTGAGGGGTACACCCAACACGAAATTTTACTTTCCTCTAAATCAGAAAACAACAAGCGTGTATTACAATTTATGTGAAGTCACTGAAAAGATTCTTTTTTGATAAAAATTTAAATTCCTTTGAGCAATCTTATATGTACATTAGTACACGCGAGTGACCACAGCGGTAAGTCCTTTAGTTATAGCCAATGTAAATTTGTCATATTGGTATCTGTTAAAAGTAGCTGGTGATAACATACTCCTATGTTTTAACCCCTTTGAGAACAAATTTTATGTTTTCCGTTACAATTTTTCCCCATATTTTCTTGCTGGGAAAAAAAACAAGATATTTTTTAACTATTTTCATATTTTCCCTTTTATTGTGGGCTGAACAATAGTGAAAGTAACCATTATTTTCTCAGTATTATTTGGATTTCTATCTTATAAATTAGATTATCTCGTTGTTTTTAAAAAATTTTATAATTTATTCAACAACCATGATGGTAACCTCTCTATTTCAGTTAGTACAGATACTTGTTGTTTTTTGAAAGTACCCCAAAAAAGAACATTTTCTTTTTTTTCTGAAATTCACCAAAGTAGCCTTCATGACATGTCTTGGGGGACTTGACTTAGCTAAGGGTTGAATTTCTAGCTTTGGGGATTTTCTATAAGGGAAAAAATCAATCTTTCCCCGATTAAACCCATCAATTTAACTCCAAACAATTTATGGTTTATTTGCCATTCTAAGTAATTTTAATTCAATTGGGAGTTAATATACTTTTAAACGAGGGGCCCAAAAAATTGGGAGGTCCCCCCACACCCGGGCAGGTCATCATTAATGCCAACCCCCGATGTGGGGAAAAAGGGCAAAAATCGTTAAGGTATCTTTTTCCCACACGGAATAATTATGTTCCAAGGGGGAAGGAGAGAATTTTTGGCCCCCATAAAGCTCACGGGATTGTAAATAAAATTTTTTGTCAAAAGAAAAAAATTATGGCTAAAAAGGGAAATTTCCCACACAATATAAAAAACTCAGCAAAATTTTCTAAAAAAAACCAAAAGTACTAAGTGTGAACTAAGTATTCAACGGGCAAAAATGGTGAGGTTAAAAAGGGAAAAAAAAACAATTACATCACAAGAAACCCCAAATAGTTTTCACCCATTCATTTCTGATATCATAGAAAATTAAGCTTTTTGATCCCTAATGTATCCTGGAAAAACTTAACAAATGGCTGTAGGATAGAACTATCCAACAACCTTAAGCGTTCCCTATAGAGTCGATTCCTGCCCAACAGGGTGAAAAGGGAGGGGAAAACACCCTTATGCACCTTTTGGAAAGGAGTGAAAAGGGGTAACAGGATTTTTTTATAAACAGTGATCACCCACTGAGCGGATAGCTCCCATAGTTACTCCTTCATCTGTAAAAACGTTTTAGTTTTGTTGAAAAATACTGTCGGGTCCGATTTAAAGGGGTTTATTTATCAATATCTCCCAAATTTCAAGATTCAATTTTTTTTTTATGAACCCTACGTTATACAAGACCACAGACAAGGGAGGTGCTTTTTCTAACAATGTGGTTTAAAATAAAAAATTGAATCTGAAATTTTGGAGTTGATAAATAAAACCCTTAAGTCAGACCCACAATATTTTTCAAAATAAACTAAAACTATACTAATAAGGGGTACGGCTGAAAAAACCCCGAAAACTAGCACAATGGTGCTCTAGAAAAAACCCCTGCAGCAGTCCCCACGCCCTTTTTTCCTCGGGCGTTTTTTTTCCCCCCTTGCCCCGGGCCCCAAAAAAATTGGAACATGCACATCCAGTGTCCCCGGGTTTTTTGGGGGAATCTGTGCATGTCAATTGGGGGGGAGGGCTTTTCCCCCCCCTCATAGCGGGGAAAAGCCATCCCCCCGCAGCCGTGGGGACGGGCCCCAAAAAAGGACAAAAAACCGGCCGGAAAACCGCCCCTTTTGTCCTGTGCAGTGGGGACGTGCCCTTAGAGATGCCCTAATATAAAGCCGTCTGTCTGACAGCACACTGTTCAGGGCAGACAAGGAAATATTATATCCACTTTAAGTAATTACTTTCCATGCGTGACCTGTAACTACAAAAGCAATTTCTATTTAAAACAAAACTAATGGGGAAACCATAACAGACAGTCGCTGCTGTCATCCTGGTCTGGTTTCCAAACCACAGACTATACTTCCACACAACTCATAATAAATTATTCTTATTTTTGGCTCTTGCTGCCCATTTATCAGTGCATCGGTTGAACATGAGCCGTATTAACCATTTTTTAGGATATTTCCAGTAAATTAGGAAGAAGCTTAAACCAGACTAGGGCAAAACAAGGTGATTCACTGTAGGGCATGGAGAAAAAAACAGGCTATTGGGGACAGTCTAATTGTAAATGATAGTCTGCTCTATATACAGCAATTAGTAACCATCATCGAAGTTAGCATGTGTTGTACCTTTTATGGCTCTGTTGACAGCACTTTGACATACACAGTTAATATATGGTTTTTTTACAGAAAATTGTATGCTGCAAAAGGTATGACAGCATATTTTTCGGCACATTTTTACATATGTGGCTAAGCAATCTGTACAACAGGTCTTTGGTTTCACCTGGTTGAACCACCCTCCATCACATCCAATCATGCCCAGTTTCCTCTGAGACCCTCCCAAACCCAGTGACCGTTTTTCGTATAGCTGGGATCCTCACACCCTGAATATTATGGAGACCTGGAAAAGCATCAAGAGGGGCCGTTTGCACATGGCCGTCAGGGGACGGCTTTTCTCCGCATGCCCCATATTCCACCGAAAAACCAATGCAACGGTTTTTCCCATTAAGGTCCGTGTAAAAGTTTTTCAGCCAGTTTGCAGACGGTTTTCAAAGCCAAGAACCGGCTGAAAAACCGTTCTGTGGGGACAAGCCCAGAGGGTTTAGATTGTTTATAATAGGTCCCCATCTGAACTGGGGGTTGCTTTGCCTTTGATGGATGGGCACAGTTTTGATCAAAAACGAGTTCTGAGAGCCTCACATTTTCATTTATACTGAAACACAGAAAAGCCCCCTCCAAAAATCAATTTCATGTTTTTCGTCTTTAGGAACTGCAGAGCTGCTGGGTTTCGTTTTTATGTGTTGCAAAACAAGAGTTTCCAGTATCTATAAGGGGATGTTCACATAGCATGTTGGATCCATTTTGGATTCGAAAATCGCATCCAAAAATGCAGCGTCGATCAGATCCATGTCAATTCTTAGAATGCATCCGAAAGATGCAATTAAACATGCATTGGCGATCACTCATTTATAAAATATGTTCACACAGACTGAACACGCCGTCTGAACATACCCTACAGCTTCTATTAATATATACAAATATCCATAAAGCTATGTTCACATGGCGTAATTGCAGCACGTATTTGAGCTTAATATGCCCGAAATATGCCCGACAATTACGGGGCTTCAACTTTCCCAGAGAGCTTAGAATTACGTCCCTTCCCGTGTACAATTCACGCGTATTATACGACGGGAGAAAACATGACAGTCCTCTTTTTCCCCGGGGTTTACCACTGCAGATAAAGAATAATGGACTTGTCCCCCGCCCTTTTGCCGGCCACGGTCTTCTCAACCCCCGGGCATTTTGGGGAAACGCAGAAACCACCCCGAATATACCGGTGAACCCCCCTTAGCCTATATTCACACGGCGTATTGAGGCGCATACCCGTGCACACTGCAATGAGCCCGGTGTTGAAAATACACTCTTTCAACATGCAGGGCCCCGGGCCTACATTGTTTTTCATTCCCCGGGTGCGTAGTTAAGGGCCAGAAATTTCCAGCACTCAGTGATGTTACGATTTACCGTTTTTGGGGGGCTTACATGGGCCGCATTGACGGGAGTATTCCCCATCCAATATAAGTTGCTGAATCTTCAGTTTCTTGTATTGTACATAAATTTTGCTTTTATTTTGCCCCTCTTTGTGCCCTTTTTTTTACATGCTTTGGTAGGGTAAGTCGATACCTTCCTCTACTGTTTATTTTTTTCCATTCATTTTCTACCACCCATCCTGTTTTTTTAGATTCTCTGGGTTCCCCTTCTCTCAAAATTTTAAATTGAAAGATTTGACTCCCCGGGAATTTATTCGGTGACGGCTTTATCTCACAGTGTTTGGGGGCACGTCTTTATTTATTGCAGATAAAACCGCCTCTCTGTCGACACTTTGAACTTGGCTTCCCATCCTCCTCCGGGAAACCATATTTTAATTTCATCAAGCATGATGGTTTTAGCTTTCTGTTTCGACTACTAGGGGGGCCTGTCGGCTTCGATTTTATTACTTTTTAAGGGTATGTTTCACATGATGTACTGCACACGTAATTTTTGCCCGCAAAAAATCGTGTTTTTTTGGGAACTTCGCTAATAGGCACTCCACGGTGCGGGGGGGAGGGGGGGAGCACGCCACCCCATTGACTTCATTACTCGCGGCGCGGCGCATTGATTGTATGGCGGGAGAAGGCGTAATCCATAGTTCTCATGAGAGCTATGGATTACCGAATTTTCCCCCTGTGCACATACCCAAGGCCCGGGCCCCTGGCTGTTTGGGGGTTAAAAAATGGAATAGGCAGCTCTTCTTATCAGCGGACCCGATTGTATTGTTCTGGTTTTGTTCCTGCAATTGATTGGCACAGAATAAAATAAAATTTAACTTTTTATTATCATTGATATGTATCCTTTTACCATAGGGCTGCTTTTAAAAATGGATCAGTTTTACTTTTCTTTGGGCCCCTTTCTAATGCAAAAGCCGCTTGACATGATTTAGGGGGGATCCCGGGACGTGATCGCAATAACAGATTAAAGATGAAGGGTTTTTGGGGGTCTTCCCCTTTCAAATGAAATTCGCCCCAATCCTTTTGTCTTGTTTTTTTACTCTTCGGGTCCATCCACACGAAAAACCTTTGGGGGCATTTTCTAAAACGTTTTTGGTCTAAGATTTTTTCTTGTTGCCCATGCAACCGATCAGCGTTCCCCTTTTTAATTTCATTATGCCTTGAAGAAATGAAAAAAGCTCTTTTGGGTTGTAGGGGAAACGGGGAAAAGTCTTAAACCCAAAGACCGTTTTCAGACATGTCCCCTACATTTTTAAAATGTCAAAAGGACAAAAATCATCCCCATTAGACCTCAATTAAAAATCTTCGTTTAGCCCCCCAACAACTCAGATTTTCGGGGTTTTGGATTTTACCCCCCAAAACCACCACAGCCAGTTTTGGCCTTCCTAACAGAGCCCCAATTTTTAAATCTGACGTGTCACTTTATGTAAGAAAAACTTTTTGACACTTTTACCTACCCATGTGATTCAGAGACTGTTTTCTCGTGACACATTGTGCTTTAAGATAGTAAGAAATTTTGGTCCAAACAATCCTTGTTTATTTGTGAAAAGTATCAAAGTAGCGTGAAAAATTTGATAAATTTGCCATTTTCAAACTTCAAACATTTCTGCATGCAAGACAGCTATTCTACTCAAAATAGTTTATAACTAGCATCTACCATATGTCTGCTGTAGGTTGGCATCATTTTTAAATGTTTTTTTTTATTTTTTTTTTACGACATTACGGGGCTTAGAAACATAGTAGTTATTTTTCACATTTTCAAGAAACCTTGTAATATAAATTTTCTTAGGGATGAGCCAGTTCTGGCTTAAAAGGGCCTGTGTGTTAGCTACCCCCAAAAAATGACTTCATCTAAGAAACTGCACTCCTTAATGTATTCAAAACAGCATTTAGGAAGTTTGCTAACTTTTTAGGTATTGCACAGAAATGAAAGAAAAGTCAAGCTGAAATTTCAAAATTTCTTTAGATGCCATTAGAGGTTTGCGGACACCCTTAGGTGATAAAACTTAATAAACACCCCTGTGAAGAATTTATATTGGAAACTAAAACCCCTTAAGAATATACCCAAAGGGGTGCATGGGGTTATTGACCCCCATTTTTTTCACTTTTTAGCATTAGGCTGTGAAAACGAAATAAAAATATCTTTTTTACAACAGTCTGCAATTTTACCTGAAAAGGTGCACCCCAAAATTTGTTACACAATTTCTTCCTAGTTCGGAAATACCCTATAGGGCTGTAAACTGCTTTTTGGGGAGCCTGACAGAGAGAAAAAGGGGGGGGGGAGCATATTTAGTATTCGAAAGACAGATTTTGGTGGGGCCATCTGCAAAACCTACAAAGTACCAAAAGAGGTGAAACCTTCCAGAAGTCGCCCCATTTTGGATTCAACACCTCACTTCTCTAGAGGTGATTGTCATTTTGGAATGCCAGTTCTCAATTTTTTTTTTTTAGCTTTAGTCATGAAAAGGGGGGGGGGGGTGAAAACGCAGTTCCGCCATTGTTTTTTTGGCTTATTTTGTATAGCGTTTGCCGTGCAGTATAAATGACAAAATTACTTTAATATTTAGGTCAGTACAATTACAATGACATATATTTTATATAGTTATTTTTGTTGTATTACTTTTACACAGTTGACTTTTTGATTGGTAACATTATGGCATGCATGTGACGCTTTGATCACTTTTTATTAAGGTTTTTGTGCAGCATTTTAAATAAAATACAGCAATCTTGATAGTGTTCTTTATTTTTATTTTTTAAAGCAGTCACCGTGCGGTATAAATGACACGCTATCTTAGCAGGTCGATACGGTTATAGCGATACACAACAAAAACACTTTTATTCAAAAAGACTATACATCGCCATAGTCTGAGAGCCATAACTATATAACTTTTCTGTGCACGGAGCTTTAATGGGCTTGTTTTTCGCGGGACGAGTTGATGTTTTTATTGGTATAATTTTTTGAGGGGACAGGGCTTTTTTTTATTGCTTTTAAATCTGTTTTTTGACTTATGTTTAAAAAATATTTGCCGCTGCAGTTTCTTTCTTTGCAGTTCCTAAATCTGCTATTCGCGCTAAACACTTTCATGCAATAAATTTGCATTTTTTTCTTTTTTCGGGTCTTTGTTGAAAGTGATGCAACTTTTTCTCATTTTCAATTCTTCTTTGCACCTTTTCTTTATTGCCAAATGGCAAGCAATGCCAGCTTTTGTATTTAACAAACTGACACGCATGGCACTGTAAAGGGGTGCTCCCATATTTGACATTTATTGCATTTTGATATGCCATAAGTGTCTGATAGGTAGGTCGCACTTGTCTGGTATTCTTATCCGGTTCTACCGGGGTTTTCAGAACAAGTGGTGCTCGGGACACCTATTGAAAGAAAGAGAGAGTACCTGTTTTCAAGATAGAAATACCTCCTTATGGTCCTGATTACAGGACCGTAAGGAGGTCAGTGCTGATTTGGAAACAAGGTCCCGCCTTGCCGGGGGTGGCTGCAAATCCTATTTTCACCCAAAAGCCCCCTTTTTTCCCCAGAAAACAAGGTCCCGCCTTCACAGGATGGCTGCGAGCAGTCCTGATTTTCAGCCCAGCGCCACTTACATCCCAGGGATCCTGGGCATGTGCCAAGTAATCCCCGGAATTGGCTGTGCCACTTTCTTGGGTGCACAACATACTAGACATGTAACAGTGCTGCCAGGGAAAAGGCATAAACCCCGCAACGTGAGGTGTGGGAAAATTTTATCACTGTTGTCTGTACTTATATAAATTATGTTTCACATACCCTACAGTTATTTCAATAGGATGTTTTCCAGGGTATTAACAATAAACGGGGCAAATTTAATATTTATTGCATTCCCGGGGCTCAAAAAAAGGGGAAGTATTGAGGATCAAGCTATAAATACATTTAACGGCCAAACTCTGGGCCTTTAAAAAGACGCAAAAAATGAAATTAAAGGGTTGTCTCACACAAGGTTTTGGGCTTTATTTAAAAAACTTGCAAAAACAATTACTTTGCAATATGTTTCCATTAGCCCTTTTCATAATTTTTCTAGAATCCCTCTTTTATGGCTGCATCACCCTCATCGCTATAGCACAGACCTGTTCAATCTCTCATGACACTGCCAGCACTGGTTTCTATCATAACCTGCTTCTACTACGCCCATAGAAGCCCGAAAACACCCCTTTTAATTCAAAATAAAACCCAAAAAAACAGGATGAATTAAATGAATCAAAGTATGGACAACCCTTCCCAAACCTTTATTATAAAACTAACACCCATAAAAATAAATAAAGAGCCTGTACAACACTCATAATGAATGACTGCCTGAACGTGGGAACCAGCAATGAAAAGGGGGCTGCTTTATTTAAAAAAAGTCCTATTCCTGTAATCCCCATCCATATATTTAGGACATAACACTCAAACATAAGCCATTTATTATATACACATAAACCCTCATAAAAAATTAACACCTTTTTAATTCAAGACCCCCCAAAAAAAAAAAAAAAGGGAAAAAAAAATTTTTTTAAACCACCGGAAATATATTTTATTTTTTATTTTTAAGAAAAAAATGTCCAACGATCCCTCAACTGGTGAATCTCGATTCCTTCAAATTTTAAAATATCTAAAAATAATAAAAGACAAAAGGATGTTAAACAATTGTAAACATTAATGATCTCCATAAAACATCCATTGATGAGATATTGTATACTGATGTGACAAAGATATAGAAAATGGCAACAAAGTCAAATACCAGTCACATTCAATCCCCGATTCCTGCTCTTGGATACTCACTGCTTACTCCAAGGTGTCGGTTGTGCAGGCGAATAGCTTGAGGAATCTAAGACAACAAAAAACACAAGTGTGAGGAGATCATAAGAGAAGACAAGGCTGGTGGTGTAAGCGGGACTGCGGAGTAGAGACAATGAGGCAGATTTATCAATTGTGTCTTACTTTTAGACAGTGTAAAGTTAGACTAGACAGTCTTACAATGCACCACATTCATCATAGTGTTGATAAATCTGGTGCAGGTTAGAACTGTCTAAGTCTAAATTGGCTTACTAAATTGGCTTACTTTAAATTGGCTTACTATTACGCCAGAAACTGCGACAAAATTCGGGCGCATTTTTGGTGGCATTTAAGCCACATCCCCTTTTAGTGAAACCACGCCCTTTTTACAAAGCTACGCGCCTTTCATTGGACAAGGCGCAGAAGCGTCTGAAACTGTCTAAAACGCATAGTAAATGTGGCGAAAAGCTTGTTTTTGGCACAAATTTAGCCAGAATTCTGGCGTAACTGCCTTGATAAATCTGCCCCACAGAGTGTACAATCAACGAGTGTCCATGTAAGACAGACACAAGAATCCTACAGAATGAGAGCTACTACCTGCAAAGGATTCCTGATGTACCCAACATGATGGAGTCCCAATCTGAAAGACCCCCCCCCCCCAACACACACAGATATTGGCCCCAATAACAAGTAATATGGAACGATGACACCCAGTATGGAAGGCTGTAATAGATCACAAACCCTATACTTGCCTTGATGGTTGGCTTCTTATCTTTGTTGTTGCTGATGTATAAAATATAATGTGATGAGATATAAATGTCATATTCCAGCAATTATATAACAAATCATAGTAACAGGGCCACATACAATAATGATGGTTATGTCTACTCGTCACTTACATCTTTTTTTCATGGCTCCTTCTCACAAACATTGCTCTCCACCATCTCCTCCGTTGTCTACAGGAAATCCAAAAAAACAAAATAAGCTTTGTACAGTTCACAGGATCAGTCTAGTAGACGTTATACGCTGAGGTTGGTGTGTAATAAATGAGGCGGCACTTGAAGTAGAAAGGTAGTGAGTCTGAGTTCTAGAAAGGTAAATCCAGCTCCTTCCTACCACCTTACTGGATTGTTTCCACACGTGGCCGGGCCGACTTGGTCTCTTGTCCAAAAGGCCCATAATAGAAAGTACAGCTCCAAATAGAAGCATTGATCCTGAGACCAATAGAAACCAGCAGAAAATCTTGTCTATACAATGCATCTCTTACAGACATTTCTCCTATATCAGCCTCAATAGAGGAATAACCAAGGCCTCCACATATGTGTCATATAATCCCTGTAATCCCCTTTCTTGTTCTTTTCCTCCTCTTTTTCTCCCTCTATGTTCTTTTCCTCCTCTTTCTCTCCTTCTCTGTCTTCTTCTCTGTTGGACAAAAATTTCTCTTCATATACCAATAAATTCATATTATATAATCAATGGGGGCACTGAGTAGGAAGAGCTCTGGGTCCAGATGGCAGGAATTAGGTGGAGTAGTAGTTGTGTAGCAGGGGAGGGTCTGAGGTCACCAAGGGTTGTGGGTCACTGGGCTCCAGCAGCATAAACCCAGCCGTGCTTTTGTTATAAACTTACATCGTCTCCATCCTCCAGGACGGTGCGGCTCTTGGTGTTCCTCTCCTACAATATAAACACCGTTCTAGTTACCTGGAAGCCCTGGACACAAGATGACCCATATACCTCCTCATGCCCCTCTATAAAGTACAATGTGCTACATGATGAGCCCCTTCTTACAGTAGTTAAATCTGTAGATATCAATAATAATAGTATATCTAATGTTAACATAATCAACCATAATTCATCTGTTCTCCTCCCACATAAAACAAGGTTTCCTGCAGCCACGTTTAGGTTGATGAAATGTGGAGAGGCAAGAATGAAAACAAAAAGTGCCAAAACCGATTATCATGGAGTTAATATAAAGATAATGTCTCCCACTTAGTGACTGACCCCCTATAAATCATATACAAAGAAAATCTTATCAGTCTACAGAAATACGGAAGCTATTCTATAATTAAAGTTTTAGTGGCCTGCCCACTGTACTTTCCATAACAGTCTAATAGAGAAAATGCAGATATTGAATACAGAATATAGAAATTCTTACTAACAAAAATTATACATTTCACATGGTACAATATTTCATGGTATCCAATTAGATCATGGGTTTTTACAATCCTTTAATCACACCTTACCCTTTAGGGGGCTTTGTCCTTTGCGGAATACGGGATCAAGAAGGATAAACACTAAAGAAAGACAATGTCCTTAATTTCTTGACTAAGTACAAAGTACTTAACAGTGGAAAATATACATGAAATACAAAAATATCCTGACTTTCTTTATCATCATCCTCCTCATCATCTATCTCTTCCTTCTTATCCTCCTCCTCCTGATGTTTCCCTTCTTTTTTCCTCCGCTTCTTCCAATCTCTTTATTTTCCTGTCTATTGACATTTTCTCTAAATCAATAAATTCATAATTTTAAAGTAAATGGGGACATATATATGAAAGAAAGTTTTAAAGTAAGTGAGAGAGGTGGCTCTAACATCACCAAGGGTTCTGGGGCAATGGGCTCCAGCAGTATAAACCTGGCCCTATTCTTGGTATAAACTTACACGGTCTCCATGATCCAAGGTGGTGTCCATCGTCTTATTCTTCTACAATATAAATAGTTCTGTTACCTGAAATTCCTCTGCACAAGATGCCCCATATACCCCCTTACACCAGCCCTATAAAGTATGATATACTACATAGCTGTCCCCTTCTTATTGTAGTTATATCTGTAGTCAACCCGTAGTAATTGTATACCTGTAATGGCTACATAATCAGTTACAATTTATCTGTAACCCGCCCCCCTCCCATTAAAATAATTGACACCAACAGCACCAAGGTCTCCTATTGACAACAATGGGGTCTCCATTGGGATTCTGTTATGATGTCCATTTTCTTAAAAAAGGCAATAGCGGGGGGGCGTGGCTTGACATGGCCGAGTGAGGAAGCTGGTTTATGAGCTCCCGGCTGAAAAATACAGCATCCACCTTCATCTGCATGCATACCATGGGGAAAACCTCCAAAAAAGGCAGGAGGGGTCCCACTAACCCTCTGGCTGCCTCTCAGGGACATATTGAGTCTTATTTTGGTCGCTACTCGGCTTTAATGGACCAGGAAGATGTGGCAGGCGAGGCCTCCCAAGATGGCCGCCGGGTCCCTTCACCGCCTGCCGTGGCAGGGGATACTGGGGACTCACCCTGGACTCTGTCTACGCGCTCGGGCCGCCGGAGGGGAAAGTCACAACCCGCGGCTGTACTCCCGGCTGATGCCCCGGCCTCGGGGCTTGCGGCTGCTGGCTCCTCTCAGCCTGTACCCCGGGCGTCTGTCACTGCGGCCGCGGGGCGAGGCGCAGCTCCCGCATCGAACACCGCCGCCGAGGGACGCGACAAGCCCCGGCCCTACCTCATTTCCCGATTTCCCCGGAAGGCCAAGGCCGTGCTG
>JAODAL010071248.1:0-15594 GCA_025379985.1 Phyllomedusa bahiana
GTTAAAGGGGGGAGGGAAGTGAACAGTAAAGGGTGGCTTTAAAGGGGGGAGAATTTTTTCTCCTAGAATGCTTTTATGGGGTTTTTGGGGGTATGTGGAGCAATGCGTGTTAACGAAAAGCATGGCCCGGGTAGGGAAGCCTAAAATTTGTGTCAGTAGCAATATTTTACTGACATTTTGGTAAAAAGTGGTCCAAACCCGCTGTTTTCTGGTTCGGCTTTTCCGGGAGTGGTAAAAAGAGCGGGTGGGGGGCCACTCCCACGAAACCAGTGAGGGGGTGCCCGGGCCCTTTTAAAACCCTGGACCGCAGGCCTAACCGTGTCCGTATACTCTGTGTCTAAAGGGGATAAAAACGCTTAAAAGCCTGCCGTGAGGCTAAAGCGTGCTGTACTATCGGGGAAGATGTGTTATAGTGCTCGCCGAGCAGGACTTTATTTTCTGTTTGCCTGAAGTCAAGGCTTGTTTTTTTCCATTTTTTGCTGCACTTGCTGAAATAAACCCAAAGGCCACCCCTGGATTTGAACTGTAAGTTGTTTCCTGTCCTTTTCCCCTAAGCCCACCCCCCACCTTTGCGGCCCCCTAACAAATTTTAATTTAAAAATTTTTTTTTTTTATAAAAATTAATATATAAATATATATATAAAAATTATATATATATATAGTATATAATGTAACATTATTAAAAATTTTCAGCTTTTTATGGGGGCGGTGTACCATTAT
The DNA here is from genome assembly GCA_025379985.1 of Phyllomedusa bahiana. Lineage (NCBI taxonomy): Eukaryota > Metazoa > Chordata > Amphibia > Anura > Hylidae > Phyllomedusa > Phyllomedusa bahiana. The sequence continues at coordinate 721 of JAODAL010071248.1, forward strand.
TTTTTCCTTTTTCATTTATCTTATTACTTGAAAAAGTGGCAAAGGGGGGTGTTTTGGGGTTTTTAATGTTTTTATATTTTTTAAATCTTTAAAAAAAAATATAATTGGTACAACGCACCCCCAAAAAAACGATCTATTTAAAATTTAAAATCATTCCTTCATATGTTGAACTCTGTAGAAGAAAAAAAAATTTGTTTTTTTCCCCATTCACGTCACAGAAAAAAATTTTAAAAATAATGATCAAAAAAGTTTTTATGTATTTAACTAGTACTCCAAAATAATGCACCCTCACTAAAGTCTATAGGTAGAAATGCAAATAAAGTTATTGGTTAAAAAAATGGCGCCATAAAAAAATAAAAAAATAGAAAATGTATGGATTTTTTTTACGGTACCAAAATGTAGTGAAATCTCTACATGTTTGGCATTTATGATATCATATCAACCTGTAGAATGCAAGTAACTCATTAAATATCTTGAGGGTTGAATGCTGTAAAAACAAAACTCACGCAAACGTGGTACAAGTAAATTTTTTTCCCCATTTTTCCCCACGTAGAATTTTTTTGCAGTCTCAGTATATTCTTTGGTATGATAACTGACACCATTAGAAAGTACTTCTTATCCTGCAAAATAAAAGCCCTCATATGTCTATATTGATAAAAAAAGTTACAACTCTGGGAAGGTAGGGAGGGAAAAACGAATGTGACAAAATATAGGCTGCGACTGAAAGGGGTTAATGAAGTAAAATAAAAAATTGGGTAAAAAAATGTTTCTTAAAAGTTTATACAGCATTCCACATCCTGAACTGACCCAGTGACCTACATTTTGATGACAAAAATTAATGTACGATATAACAGAAAATAAAAGGAATTTGTTAAATTTGAATAGAAAAAAATTACAATATAAAAATCAGAGGGAAATTTTAATATTAACGTAATTATTTTTTCAGCTGAAAATTAAATCAATGAACTGCTTTAATCTCTATAGAGAAGAACAGAAGCTCATAAATGTCAATCATACTGTTAAATGTTTCTCTATCTACTATGTCACAATACTCTCCTTGCTACAGAAGTTTCAATATTTATCTTGTGGGTAGAATGTTGCAAGAGCTAATTAGCTATTAATGTCAATCAATAGATTTCCTTTAATCATGAGATAAGAGTGTTTTTATGTGCTCTGAAGTGCACACAGGTTGCTAGGGTTACCTGCATACCAGACAGATGTCTGTTATCTAATTAGCTGAGAGCAGAGAACAGGAAGTAATGTCACCTCACTGATGGACTGAGATCAAAGCAAATGAATTATATCTAACAAGATTAGCTTAACTGAACAACAGGTACATGTGCTGTGAGGACTGAAAAGCATGGCTTAATTTGTAATTTTGTTAGCGATAAAAATCTCTTGCACTGTCAAAGTAATTGCTTGCTGGAAGTTGAATATGCTAATCACTGCTGTAGAACCACCCACATCCTGAGGAGACAAAGTGCAAAAATGCTAAAATTCAGTGAAACAGAAGCTAGTGCAATTCATTGGTTTGATTTTCTACAGAAAAATTAAGGGTGACATGTATGAAGATCGGAGCGCCCATTTTCGCCCGATCTAAAGTGAAAGCTGCGCCTTATTTATGTCGGCCCCCAAAGTACGCTCATACATGTGGTGTACAGTTCACTGTGCCTCGCCAGTGTGTGAGGTGCGGTGCGGGACTTAGAAGAAGGACTGCGCCTAACATCTGGTCTGAATCGAGACAGGTTGGAAATACATGAAAAATCATGAAGCATGTTAGTGAGTAGGAGAAATAATTGTCTTTCCAATGAATGAATGAATGAATGAATAAAGATAAATATCAACGTGGTATAAAATCTATTTCAATGTTGGCAAAAATTTTACGTATTAAAATGAAAGCATATATATATACGATCTACAGAAAAAGAAATATCACCTAGAAAAGGTGTTAAAAAAAGGGAGAGAATGCCACTAATAGGAAGAATAAATAATTAAGCCAGAAATCCTGCGTGGAGGACAACAGGTCTCAGCAAGCCTTGTGTTGTATATACTGAATTGCATTAAACTTCAAAGCAGCCCAATTACTTTAAAAATTGTTGTTATGGAAAATGTGTAAGAAAACATCTGTCCAACCTCTGTGCAACATCTGCATTGGCTTATGTGATGTAAAATTAGTGTAATTTTCACAGACTTTGCAATATATTTTGTAGGGGATATTTTTTTCTTGGCAGCTAATATATATATATATATATATATATATATATATATATATATATATATATAGTCATTAACGTTATTGTAAAAAATGCATTAATACATTGGTTAAATTTTTCCAGCACTTGGCTATGCCGGTTATTAAGTAATTAATTTCTTTGACAATTGCAGTGACAATTTCTTTCACACTTGGTGACACGTATTTGCAATGTAATTACGGAACGGATTTCGCGTCGGAAATACATTACACAGTATGAAGATGAAGAATAAAATGCATGTCAAATAAATGAATTACTTAATAAACCGACATAGGCAAGTGCTGGAAAAATTAAATCAATGTATTATTACTAGTGTTGAGCGATTTTTATCGACAAAGTTGAAATCGGCAAGGTTTTATGGTGATCGAAATTTCCAGATCATGCGATAATTAAGGTTAAAATCTGTGCATCATCAAATTAAGATCGCGCCTTTTTTCGGCGCTTCCTGTAATTTTGGGGGCCAGCAAATTGAGATTACAGAATAGAGCAGGGTGAGTTTGTGTGTGCGACATCATGACTGGGATGTGAATGGTTGCATTGGCTGGAAAAATCACAGACCTCTTTTTTTACATAGAACAGCGTTTCCTGTTTCAGCCTCAGTGTCTCTCAGCGTCTCATGGGGATAGGACCTCGCTCTGCCTGTGGCCAAACAGCCCCATCGAAATTAGTATATTTCTGCACAGAGAAACCTCTACTTTTAGCTGTGATCCTACAATTTAGTTAGATTAGAGATTTGAAGAATTTATGTAGTTAGCTAGAGAATTTTAAAGCAGCATCTACCGCGGGCGAACACAGACAAGCTCTATCTATAAAGAACATTGGATAAAGTTCACCAAGACTAGTTGTAGACATTTTAGTGGAATATCTTTATTATTAAACAGTTTTGCTAATTGAAATATTTCCTGGATATTGGGGAGCCTGAACTATATTGGATACACATCATTTCTAGTAACTGCAGGTCTCTTTCTTAGCTGCAAAACTCCACTTTTATTATCAGTAAAACATTTCAGAATAGGTGTCAATTTTACCCATTACACCTGTGACTGTTGAAAATATCCACCTTGCACTTAAATTTTCAAACCAGCAATCTTGTAGTCACACAATTGTTTGTTGCCAAAAATACCGTGTATCGTACGAAAACATCACAGATACGTGTTTTTTTAACTTTTGCCCAACCAGAACTGTTCATAGACGCAGCAACTACGAAAATCTAAAAACAGCAATTCTAAATTCACCACAGGTGAATTGAAAGGTGCAAAAAATACAGTTTAATATATCAAAACAAAACAGTTTTAACGTTTTTTTGACTTTTGCGCGCCCAGCACTTTTTCATTGATGCACATCTACGTAAATCTTAAAAACAGCAATTCATATTCACCACAGGTGAATTGAAAGGTGCAAAAAATACAGTTTATTATTCAAAACATAACAGTTACGTGTTTTTTGACTTTGCGCACCCAGCACAGTTCATTGACGCAGCATCTACGTAAATCTTAAAAAAACAAATAAAAAATAAACACAGGTGAATTGAAAGGTTCAAAAAATACCGTTTATTATATCAAAACATAACAGTTACGTGTTTTTTAACTTTTGCGCACCCAGCACTGTTCATTTGACGCAGTACTACGTAAATCTTAAAACAGCAATTCTATATTCACCAAAGGTGAATTGAAAGGTGCAAAAATACAGTTTTTTAATTATCAAAACATAACAGTTACGTGTTTTTGACTTTTGCGCACCCAGCACTGTTCATTGACGCAGCATCTACTAAATCTTAAAACACAATTCTATTTCCACCACAGGTGAATTGAAAGGTGCAAAAAAATACAGTTTATTATATCAAAACATTACAGTTATATGTTTTTTTACTTTTGCGCACCCAGCACTGTTCATTGAAGCAGCATCTACGTAAATCTTAAAACAGCAATTCTATATTCACCACAGGTGAATTGAAAGGTGCAAAGATACCGTTTTATTAACCGAAACATAACAATAACGTGTTTTTGGACTTTGGCCCAGTCCAGATTTGTTGATAGACACCTTGCAGTTAAATTTAAATCCAGCAATTTTTGTTTTGATTAGAGGATTTGAGAATAGCTGTGGTTTTCCCGTCTTTTAATAAGAGACTTTCCAAAACTATTCCATACCTTCTCAAATTTTTATATTTCTGAACATGGAGCGAAATGCAGGTGGTAAGCGAGCAAAGAGGGGGGTAGCACATGGAGGTAAGGTACGAAAAGGAAGGTGCTCCTTCCAGTGCGGGTTTGACAACACGCATGGCAGCGGATCGTCATTGCGGGACCGTCAGGCCTGTTCATCGCGGGGTCAGGGCCCTGTGAATCTAAGTAACGAACATCGTCGCCAATCTGTCCTTCAGTGGTTAATGCAACCTGCATCTAGCAGTCTTCACCTCCTCGTCCTCGCAGTCACGGCCAAAAAAGTCGTCATCAGCATCATCACATCCGCCCCAACATGAAGCAGCCCAAATGTCAACTCGTGTACCCACCACTGTGGTTTAATCCATTGTCCTGAAGACCTCTTTGATGACAAAATGTGGTTGGGATCAAAGGCATGTAAAAGATCAAGAGGATGATTTAGTCTGCTCTGACGCCCAGTTACTGATGCCATCAGAGGAGGTGAAGGAAGCCGGTCAATTGGCAAAAATCCCTTGCAGTGCCCCTTGATGACGACATTGCGGATCCATCCTGGTCTTTTCCGCAGAATTTGCTTGCGAGCGCTTCATCAGTGGACGAGGAGGAAGACGATGGGGTAGTGTCAATACGGGTCCCGCCACAAAAAGGGAGAGGGCGGTCGCAGAAGTCCACTGAAATAATTCCGCCAGCCAGGGTCAGCGCAAACCCCGTTTCCTTCGCTTATCGCCGTCAAAAAGGTCCAGGACCTCTCCCAAACCTGGACCTTTTTTGAGCAAGCCTCTGATTCACCCAGCGATGTCATTTCACCCAGCGATGTCACCCAGCCGCCTTTGCCGTAAACGCATAAGTAGAGGCAAGAACCTTAAGTGGTTAACCACCACCAACATGTCTAGTCACTGCACAATGCCATGAGTTGAAAATGGAGGAACACTTTCCAAAAAAGGCCAGACCGACGCCGGGCCTCCCAAAACCACTGTCACACCTCTGGTCCTCCGCCTCCTCCTCTTCCGCCACCACCAAGCGTTCCTCAGCTGCCCATGTCTCTCAGAGTCATGATCAGGGATCACCTCCGCTTTAGCCTCCACCGTTCGCCCGAGTACCACCAGCACCAACCAGAGACCCATCCTTAACCCCCTTCTTCCTTCCGCCAGTTTGATGAAACCCGCACGCCGTACAGCGGCCAGTCTAGCAGCCAGCCTTCTGTCTTCCAGGTTTGGGAGCAGAAAAAACACTTTAACCCAAACCATCCCAAAGCCAAAAGCCTGAATGTCGGCATTGCCAGACTTTTGGCCTTGGAAATGTTGCCTTTCCTCTGGTGGACACAGATGGGTTTTCCGCCACGTCATGGGGCCCCCGCTTGCCCCCAATAAACCAATGCTGAGCAGGCATTTCTTTGCCAAAAAGCCGTCCCTGCCCGGCCACCACGTGTCATCTAAAATTTCAAGCGTGTTGTCTGCATCTGTGTCCGGAAAAGTCCCCTCTCACCACCGACACATGGAACTAGTAAGCACGGCCAAGGCCGCTATATCTCTGTGACAGCTCACTGGTTACTGGGGGGATGTCTCTGGGGGTGACGTGGCTCTCGGCTCGGCGCACGCTCTTTTAAAAAACCGGGAGGGATGGTGCAGGGCTCTTTCCCCCAAGGTCCTCTGGTGGCATCACGTGCCCAGAGACACCAGGCCGTGTTGAAATTAATCTGCCTTGGAGACCGTCCACACACAGGTCAGGGGCTGTGGACGGCTCTAAGCAACGAGACCGAGCGCTGGCTGGGTGACAAGAACCTTGTGCCCGGCAAGGTGGGGTGCGATAACGGGTGAAATCTGCTGGCCGCCCTTAAGAAACGGTAGGCTGGAGCACATCCCTTGCCTGGCACATGTCATGAACCTTGTCGTCCAGAAATTTCGAAAGAGCTACCCGGGTCTGGGCTGCCTGCTGAAGAAGGCTCGAGGTCTGAGTTCGCACTTCCGCCGTTCGCACACCCTGCTCGTCCCGCCTGGCTGCGTTGCAGCGTCAGCTCGGCCTCCCCGTCAACCGTCTCATTGTTGACGTGGCAACACGCTGGAATTCCACCCTCCACATGCTCCAGCGATTGTGGCAGCAGCGCAATGCCTCCTCCCGTGACATGACTCCAGCCTTGCTACAAAACACCAGTGACTGTCTGTCCGCTGTCCCTGACATCATGTCCTCTCTCCATCTGAAACTAAACCTCACTAAGACTGAACTTCTTGTCTTTTCCGCCATCTACTAACCAACCCCCCCCCTGCTATTTCCCGTTTCTGTATGTGGTACCACCATTTCTCCTAGGCAGCAGGCCCGCTGTCTAGGGGGTTTTTTTGGGTTCTGATCTGAACCTTCACCCCATAAATCCAATCCCTTGCCCGCTCCTGTCACCTGCACCTCAAGAATATCTCCAAAATCCGTCCATTTCTCACTGTGGAAACGACCAAACTCTCATTTCTGCTCTTATTCTTTCTCGTCTTGACTACTGCAACTCCTTGCTTATCGGGCTCCCTCTCTGCAAACTTCCCCTCTCCAATCTGTCCAGAATTCAGCAGCCAGGCTTGTCTTTCTCTCCAGCCGCTATACTGAAAGCCTCTACCCTGTGTCATTCACTGCACTGGTTGCCCATCCAGTACAGGATTTCAGTATAAACTCAGCACTCTCCACCCATAAAGCTCTCCACAGCGCTGCTCCTCCCTACATCTCCTCCCTAGTCTCTGTCTACCGCCCTACCCGTGCTCTCCTCTCTGCTGATGATATCAGACTACATTCCTCAATCATCCGTACCTCCCATGCCCGCCTACAAGATTTCTCTGGAATATGCCTCCGCGGGCGATCAGGCCCACATCACAACCCTCACAGTTTTAAGAAGGGCCCTGAAAATACATCTTCCAGACTGGCCCACCAAGATCCCTAACTGCTATCACACACATCTGTCACTCCCTGCACTTGGGCACTCACAGGGAGGCAGGTTCATCCATTTTTCATGTAAACCACCCCCTATTTATGAAAAATGGCCGGACCATTGTAAACTTGGCACTTCTTACCGTATGTTTCACCCATACACCCGAATAGATTGTAAGCTCTCACGAGCAGGCCCTCACACCTTGTGTCTCGTTTTTTAAGTACTTTTAATGTGTAATGACTGTATGTTTACCCTTGAATTTGTAAAGTGCTGCGGAATATGTTGGCGCTATAGAAATAAAGATTATTATTATTATTACGCAGTACGAAGTGACACATGGCCTGACAAGCAGCGGTACGGACCTCGGGGTGTTGAACCACCGAGAGTGGAGGCAGTGAAAGAGCTCTGCCCCCATCCTTGCCATTTTTTGAAGAAGCCACCAAAATGGTCAGTGCGGACAATGCCCTTGTCACATGAGCATTGGGTGATCTTAGTTCTGGAACGATCGTTGGACACTCTGAAACAACGGGTTTCCCGCCAGCGACGGAGGGGAGACAGACACAGATCGGACACGGAGCCTTTCTCTCCGTCAAATCCACAAGGCCCGACAGTTTCACAATTTAAATCGGTCTTCATTAGGCAGTGGTTTGGGGGTCCAGACTAGTGCAAAGTGGCACATCAGCTCTCAGGGCATAAATCTCAGCAAGTCAGGCTGTGTTTGAAGCTGTCCGGAGGCAGCGCAGGGGGAGGAGGAGAAGATGAGAAGATCAGTTTGCTAGTGCCCCTCGACCCAAAAGGCTTGGGAAATCAAGGCTCCATCTCTCACATGAGTGCTTGGATGCTCCATTTCCTGCAACATAAAATCCTCGCATTAAGGCCATCAAAATAAACCCAACATTTTACGGGGTGGCCACCCTCCTAGATCCCCGGTACATAACCAAAATCGGCACTTTCCTTCCACCCACCCAAATAGAGAGTAAAATGCAAGAAAGGGAGACCTTGCTAAAATAAATCAACTGAGACATCTGTTGCGTCTGCTTCACGTTCCCCAAATGTCAGGGTGGTAAAACATCAGCGACGTGACAGCAGTAGAGTCCCCAAGTAGGCGAAGCGCAGCAGCAGGCAAGGTGCAGAAGCCTAATGGTGACCTAGGGCAGTTTTTGTTTACCACCTCACCAACGCATGCAAATGCAGGGCACACATCCAACACACAGAGATAAAGCTTAAGATCAGGGGTGCACGACTATCTTCGTCTCAACACCGATTTTTTTGCATGTTTCCGGACCCAATAGACTTCTGGGTATCCAAAATGGACGAATGGCCCGAGCTGGCTCGTCACGCCATAGAGGTTTTTGCCCCTGCCCAGCAGCCAGCGTCATATCTGAGACGGGACCTTCAGCACAGCTGGGGGGATCATTACAGACAAACGCATCCGGGCCCTTTCCACAATAATGTGGATCGTTTTGACTTTCATCAAGAGAATCAGGCAGGGAAATCTCTGATGATGTTGTGGCCCCATTTGCCGAGGACACCGATTAGTTGCTGGTCTACTTCACATTCCTCTTCAAACAGAAATGGTCCTCTTGAAAACTTTTTTTAAAATGATCATTTCTTACTGCAATTTTTATTCTCTTTTCCCAACAGTTCATTTTGCTGTTTTTGGCTGTGAGGAGACTGAAAAAGACAGAAAGGGTTTCATGACAACACCGTATTCCCTTTTAACTCACTTTAATCTTAAGAATTTTCGCATTGTCAATGGTTTTGAGGTCATTTTTGCTTTTGAGATACAGCAATAATCATGGTCCTTTGGAACAGAAATGTGACTTCTAAGTGGCATTTTCTCCCTCACAATTTTTAATAGTGGCTGAGAAGTCATATTTATAATTTTTTGGGGTCATGTTGCTGTGAAAATACAGCTATAATATTGCCCCTTTGGAACAGAAATGTGGCTTCTAAGTGGAAATTTCTCCCTCACAATTTTTAATAGTGCTGAGAAGTCATATTTATAATTTTTTGGGGTCATGTAGCTGTGAGATACAGCAATAATCATGGTCCTTTGAAACAAAAAATGCGCTTCTTAAGTGCATTTCTCCCTCACAATTTTTAAACAGTGGCTGAGAAGTCATTTTTAAAATTTTTTTGGGTCATGCTGCTTTGAAATGCAGCAATACTACAGGTCCTATTATAAAAAAATGTTTGTTTCTAACAGACATTTTTTTCTTAAACAATTGACCAAAGGGGCTCAAGGGTCATGCTTTGAATTTTTGGGGGCATTTGCTGTGACATGCAGCTATACTACGGGTCCTATTCTAAAAAATTTTTGTTTTTTTAACAGACATTGTTCTTCACAATTGCCAAGAGTGGCTCAAGTGTGACGGTGCTGTCAGAAACAGGAATAGGTAGGACACTGTTAATTGGACACATATTGCAAAATGACTTGTTTTTTAAAAGATCTTTTAAAATAGCTATCAATCCCTGTAATTGAGACAACCCATTTAATACAATTGAAAAAAAGAGAAACAAAGACATGGTGGGATTCCATCCTATTTTAAAAATGTTTTTCTAGAATTAAAGTACTAAAAAACCCTTTCATGTACAAAATAGCTGTTAAAAAAATTCCTCTGAATTGTACAAGGGAGGTACAAGGAAAACTTGACCAGATGTAGGGTTTTTCAAGGACATGGGGGTATGGAGCACGGACAGAGAACAAAGTACAGAGACCATTTCCTCCACACGTTGAGTTAAAATGAGAAAAAGAATGCCAAATAAAGGCACCTGGGTGTAACAGGAGCGTTAACCACCAGTATTTCCAAGTGAAGCTCAATTGGTCCCACACTCATACGGGGGGGCAAGCGCTACCCAGTATTGACTGTGTACAGAGGAAGGCTGGAGTTCTCACACTTCCGCTTCCGCACTCCGCTTCAGCACACGGTTTTTCGTTTCTTGCGTCATCGGGGCATTTTAACCTGCGTGTTAAAAATGACGGAACGCCAGCCTGGCTTTCAACCGCACCCACTGTAACTCTGGCCCTGGGTCATGCTGTGGCCCAGGACAGGTATAGTCAATGTCCAGTTCAACTAAAATGGTGGGTTTAAAACTCCTTTTTCCGGCACTTTTTAAATGTGGGGGTCATGCAGGTTTGGGGGTCATGCTGTGGCCCAGGAAAAGGTATAGTCAATGACCACTGAAACAAAAATGGTGGTTTTAAAGACTCCTTTTTACGGCACTTTTTAAATGTGGGGGTCATTCAGTTTGGGCTCATGCTGTGGCCCAGGACAGGTATAGTCAAAGTCCATGAAACTAAAATGGTGGTTGAAAGACTCCTTTTTGCGGCACTTTTAAATGTGGGGTCCATTCAGGTTTTGGGGGTCATGCTGTGGCCCAGGACAGGTATAGTCAATGTCCAGTGAAACTAAAAAGGGGGTTTCAAAGACTCCTTTTTCCGGCACTTTTTAAATGTGGGGGTCATGCAGGTTTGGGGCTCATGCTGTGGCCCAGGGCAGGTATAGTCAATGTCCATGAAACTAAAATGGTGGTTGAAAGACTCCTTTTTCCCGCACTTTTTTAAATGTGGGGTCCCTGCAGGTTTGGGCTCATGCTGTGGCCCAGGGCAGGGATAGTCAATTTCCCGTTCAACTAAAATGGTGGTTTAAAGACTCCTTTTTTCCAGCACTTTTTAAATGTGGGGGTCATGCAGGTTTGGGGCTCATGCTGTGGCCCCGTACAGGTATAGCAATGTCCAGTGAAAATAAAATGGTGGTTGAAAGACTCCTTTTTCCGGCACTTTTTAAATGTGGGGGTCTTGCAGGTTTTGGGGTCATGCGTGGCCCAGGCAGTATAGTCCCAAAGTCCAGTTCAACTAAAAAAGGTGGTTAAAGACTCCTTTTTTTCCCGGCACTTTTTAAAAAGTGGGGGTCATGCAGGTTTGGGGCCATGCTGTGGCCCAGGACAGGGATAGTCAATGTCCAGTTCAAGTAAAATGGGGGTTGAAAGACTCCTTGGTCCGGGACTTTTTAACTGTGGGGGTCATGCAGGTTTGGGGCTCATTCTGTGGCCCAGGACAGGGATAGTCAATGTCCAGTTGAAACAAATGGTGGTTGAAAGACTCCTTTTTCCGGCACTTTTTTAAATTGGGGGGTCATGCAGGTTTGGGGCTCATGTTGTGGCCCAGGACAGGTATAGTCAATGTCCAGTGAAACTAAAATGGTGGTTTTAAAGACTCCTTTTTCCGGCACTTTTTTAAAAGTGGGGGGTCCATGCAGGTTTGGGGCTCATGCGTGGCCCAGGACAGGTATAGTCAATGTCCAGTTCAACTAAAATGGTGGTTGAAAAAACTCCTTTTTGCGGCCCCTTTTTAAATAAGGGGGTCATGCAGGTTTGGGGCTCATGGGTGCGTTCCAGGACCCGGGATATTCAATGTCCATTCAAGTAACAGATGGGTTTAAATCATACTGCCTTCTGGCACTTTTTAATTTGTGGGTGAAGCAGGTTTAAGGGTCAGGCTGTGGTACAAGACAGGGATAGTAAAAGGTCTGTGACTTTTTTTCTGTGACTTTTATAACCTAAGTGTGTTTGCCTAAGATGTAGCAAAGTATCCATTTGACTGTTGTGGATGTTAATTTCAGCTTCTCCACCTTGTTTGGGTGTAATAATGGGAAAGGGGTTTTTTTGCTCTCCCATAGACTTTAAAAGGTCATTGCGCATAATCGATGCTCACTATCGAAAAACCTATCGATAGTGGCCGACTATCGACTATCGATCAATCTCGATAGCCAACGCAATCGCTCAACACTAATTATTACATTTTTTACAATAACATTAATGACAATATATATATTAGCTGCCAAAAAAAAAATATCCTCTACAGAATGTATTGCAAAGTCTGTGAAAATTACACAAATTTAACATCACATAAGCCAATGCAATGTTGCACAGAGTTTGGACAATTTTCTTACACTTTTTTCCATAACAAAAATTTTTGATGTTTTGGGGGCTGCTTAAATTTAAATCAATTCAGTATATACAACAAAAAGTTTGCGGGGATCTGTGGTCCACCAACAGGATTTTTTGCTTTTTATTTATTCTCTGGACAATTCATTTTTTTTTGTAGTGATTTGGTAATGTGAACCGGCGCATACAAGAATACCACCCGCCCCACTTCGACTTCCCCGCTCAAGAGACCAAAATTCAACTAGTTGGGGCCTGTCGGAGCTTTGAGCGCTGCAATCGCCTCCTTGCCAACCCGCGATCAACGCCTCGGGGTTTTTGAATTTGCCTCGTCCCGCCCCAGAACGCCCATGGCGCGCCCATTGCACACCCCTTCATGTTAGGCACAGCCGAAAATGGCAAAGGTTGCACCTAACATCGCATCTCTGCGTCCAACAGGGGATTCGGATCGGTGAGGCACTTTTCCCAGAGAACGGGCGCAACTCCCGATCATACATGTCACCCTAAGTGTGAATAATAAAATTTTGTTTTTGATTTTTATATTTTTCATTTCTTTTACAATAAATTAAACACATTTTTGTTCCTGCTCCCAGCCTTTACCTACAATTCAGTAGCCACACACACGGCCTCTGAAAAATTGTTGGCGCCAACAAGACACAACTACATTGATTTTTATTCACGACATTTTTTTTTAGCCTTTTTTATGTCCTGTAATCACTGATAATGCTATAATAACTCTGTAAATACCTGATTAAGAACGGGATTTATGATAGATGCTGTATTGGTTTAATAATTTTAGATGATTTAAATTGATATTCATTTGATATAATAATAATAATAATAATAATAATAATAATAATAATAATAATAATAATAATAATAATTTAAAATGAGAGCATTTGAGATTTTTGAGACATTATATAATTTAATATTAATTGAATATTCAATTTTATATTTTTTTAATTTATATTTAATTTTATATAGTTTAATAATGAATCGTTATCATAAAAGTTGAGCAACAATTGATATTGTTGGCCTTACTGGCAATTCTAGTTCATCTATGATAACTTAGGCCTCAGTCAGACCACTTTCGACTTGGTTTGGCTTGTTCTGTCAGTTTTGTGTGTTACACATTCATAAATGTGTTTAATCCTATGAATTTGGTGCAACATGCCCTTGCATCTATGGAACATTCAATAGTGTTATGTCTGCACAGATTGCACCAAGTTTAGGCGTATGGCTGTTCATACATATACATACAGGATTTTTTACTCCAAGCACGCCAGAGACCTGGCACAGCCCCCATGTTCCTTTAGCTTTGATAAATAAATACCAAACTGTCCAGATACAAAATAAAAAAAGTAGCCAGAAAAATAGCAATTTCGAAATTGTTCTCATTCTTTAATTCCTAATGTATAATACATTGACTATTGGTACTCTTGGCACTTTGACTACCTCTGTGTATTGCAGTTGTTGAATAGTCTTGTTCATGTCGCTGAAGATTTACTGTGTACTGCTGAATATTTTTTGAAATAGCAAAAGTAATTTTGACTGCTATCATGGTTGCGTGCCAAGTAATTCTGCTTTAGAAGTCATTTTACTTGCATGAACAACAACATCTTTCTGAGCTGGAAATTAAGCGTAAAAACTGTTAAATTTTTGCCAGCTCTTTGGCTTTTTCTGATCTAGGTTCATCACATGTAATGAAACCTAATGCTGTAATGTATTGAAATAATGATTATGGTTCAGGAAAAGTGTCCTCTGGGGCCTGAACTGTCAAGCAGGCCCGGGGCACGGTTATATGAGTTACTGGCAGAATAAATAGCTAGTCTAAAATCTAGAATGGTAATCACAAGTACAGCATGCAAGAATTAATGTGGGTCAGTGGATAGGGTTATTTCATTATAAAACATGCATATAAACTTCGATTTTCAGAGAACAATAAAAATAGATGACATACGGAGTGTCAACAAACTACCTGGATTAAAGCACATTCGAAAATAAGGTTTAATCAGAAATCACAGTACTTAGTTAAATTAACCAGTTTCATTTTATGAAACCTCCATTGACTTTAGAAGGTACTGTGGAGAATTTAGAGCTCAATTTAACAGTAATTCTAGATGTGTGACTTTTTGCACTAATCCAACAAAAGATTTTACATTGATGTAACAAAATGCATTGCTACTGTAATGCTGTCTACATGGATACAGAAAAATATAATGCCTCATATGATTAAAAAAAAATAAGTCTACTTTATTTTTACAAAGTTTAGCTATGTCAGAGCTCGGCTTTGGAAAACTAAAATACATGAAATCTGTGTTTTACTCATAAAGGCATATTAAAAACCCTAAGGCTTGTGATTGGCTGCAGGATCACACAAACACTGATTGTGATGTCATCAGCAGCTACTCCGGGATCAGAGGTGGTGCTGGAATGAGTTGTGTGAATTTTTTTTTCTACTATATAACATCCCAGACCTACTGATGAGTATTTTTGAACATTGGAAAACCCATTAAAGCTCCACACTTAAAACTAAAACACACTTGGGAACAAAAAAAACACACTCACAAGTTCCCACACTCACTGTGCCACTTCACTTCCAATACTGCAAGTAATT
>JAODAL010071249.1:0-15593 GCA_025379985.1 Phyllomedusa bahiana
CACACAAGTTAAAATCGCACACAGATAAGGTTAATAAAGAACGCCAATATTAAGGTTGTGTGTGGTGCACTATGCTGACTGGTTGTTTAGCATACTCCAAATGCCCAACACAAACTATTGATACCCCTTTCTCCCTAGTATCAAAAGACCAAACTGCATCCTGATATTGGGTTCAAGGGGTGTCAGTATATTCTGTTAGGCACTTAGGGAGACATGTATGAAAACTAGCACAACCCCGTTTGCTCTATTTCTAACCAGGCGCAATTCAATATTAGTCACTTTACAGAGCGCACGCGCCTGAGGTCAGGGGCATGCTGTCGCACTACAACTGTACAAAGCTACACATTTATAGCTTCAGTACGGCAAACCCAGGCACATTACTGCTGGAACAGGTAGAGCACTTTAAAAGTGGTTTACCTGAGCCTGAATTGTTGTTTAGTAGCTAGAAAGTGTTAAATCTATGACCCGCAGTAGAACAGGTTCATAGATTCAGGCGCATTCTACGCTACTATTGTTTGCAAAAAAAATAAAAAATGACTCCTGGGCACCAAACATCATACATGTTCTTTGAGTATGGTGGGAAACCTATTAATTCTAGTAGTATGGACAACACCAATTAGTTGTAAGCCAGCATGGTGCACTACACGTAACAGTATAACTGCATAATAGTATAACGCCTTATCTACATGCGATTGTAATACTAGCAATCCTCCCCCGTTATGAATAGTCGGTATGCGAGTTGTTGTTTATTAACATTTTTGCACTTGAACAATAGGTGTGTAAGCAATTGTTCATCAGTAATCTGCACCTGTGCAGTTTCTCCCATGTAGCAATTGGGCTTTTATTGCTTCCTACTGGGAATAGATTTTTGACTTGTCTCTATTGACCTTTTTATTAGATTCAGAGGCTGTCACTTTCTTAGCTGGTTTGAACCAACTCCAATACAAGTCCATGTGGAAAACGCCAAGCATAAGCTCTTGCCCAACCCAGGGTTTTGCATTTGTTAGCTTCTTCTAGGGCACCCTCCACTTCAGCCTATTTTCGCACTGTGATACCAGAAACTTCCAAAAGAAGTTAAATTAGCTCCTCTTACAGGAAAAAAAACAAACAAAAAACTTCTCAGCTCATATCTAACAATTAAAAAAATCCCTGGATTAATGACCCTTTTCCAGAAATTTTGCAAAAATAACTTGTAATGCATCCAGGCATTGTATAAGCTCTTTTAGTGAGATCAACATGACAAGTTCTTTTGGCAGAGTTTTAGTAAAGAAATCCCTTTCTATGTTTGTGTAGGACTTACTCACCGGTGTTTGACATTGTTGTGTCGTACCAGCAATGAGGTCTGGACTTCTGTGACCCGAGAGGTGTGTCCGTTGTTTCTTGCGTCACTCCCCTGGGTCTGGAACACTTCCTTAGTGGGCAGGTACCATACTTCTTTCTCTACCTAGCATACCCTTGCCATAGTTACAGCATATAAATCCTGAAATAATTTAATTGATAGGCAGGGCTCCTTGATGCCAATTTCGGATAAGCTGATTTTCCTACGTCTTCATAATGTAATGGTGGGGGAACACCCTCTACAATGTTCCTCACTACCTGTGGAAGTCACTTCTCATGCCTCCTCCCATTTCCAGTATCTCCAAATGCAACATTTTGTTGCTTCTCTCAGAGGTACTACTAATTCCCATAGACTGCATACTTTATATGAAGAAATGTGTCTTCAGCTTTCCCTATCTAGACACTCCATTTCCTTACTATATGCTCAACTCTCTCCCTCGGGTCAAGCTGATCAAGCTTGGTAGGCATTTTACCCCATCGCAGTGGTAGAAGTGCTTTACTCTTACTCATAAGGCTGCTATAGCCTCTAAAGTTCAAGAAACTAGTTTTAAGATTTTGACCCGTTGGTATAGAGTCCCCTATTTGCTCCATAAATGGTACCCATCAGTTTCAGATATTTGTTGGCGTTGCAATATGGCGACTGGCACCATGTTACACATTTGGTGGGAATGCTCCTCACGTTTTTTGAAACGTGGTGCTCCGGACTATTGCAATGGTCTCTGGAACCCACAAAATACCTAAAGCGGCCCTGCTTTTTATGTTCAACATATCGGTCCCAGTCTATCAAAAATTCCTTATAAGGCATCTTTACCAAGCAGCCAAAACTGTTCTTCCTAGACATTGGAAGTCAATTAACTCTCCGTCATTTGAAGAGTGACAAATATATACAATGTGGAGGAGCTCTTGGCTACAACTCAAGAGAAAGTACATGTTTTAAACAGCACTTAGGTACCTTGGCTCCAATTTGTCATCTCCCTGCTTTCAGTTCTCTGGTTACCTGATACAGGGCCGCCATCAGAAATTTTGGGACCCCATACAGCTGGAACGTCTGGGCCCTCCTCCCCCGCCGAACCGTCTGCAGAGCAATGTACGGTAGGGAGCGCATAGCTCTCCCTGCTCCACTGTACATCTTAATTGTGTGCGTGTCGAATGGACGTGCATAAAATTAAGATACCCTCTTTGAAGAATGGGTATGTAGCCTGCCGCCGCCGGCGGGCCCCCCTTTGGATACAAATACCGGCCGGGTCCAGTAGAGCAGTACCAGTTGAACTGCCCTATCAGCGGCCCTGAACTTATATCCGCAATGTCAGGGTGGAATTTGCACCATTAAATCCCTGTCTTCTCACTCCCTTTGTCCCTTTTCCTCCCCCACCCCTTTTTTTTGTTGTTTGCTCATAGGTCATAGCTGATTAATTTCTTTGGTATTTGGACTCTCAAAGTCCCTTTTGGTCCTATGACCATATTGCATGTCCTCCCTTTAGTAGTACTGCAATAAATTACTTTTCTTTTTTTTCATACTCACTCTGTAGAGCATATTTGTTTTCCGGGTTTATGTTTTGGTTACGTATTTCAGTAGCCAGTTAACCAAACGTTTGTATAATTACTGGTCTATATATAAGGCTGTGTCCTCTGCAATGTACTTTTGCTATATTGACAAGACGTCTTTGAACCTTGTTTTTTTTCTGTTTTATCTACTTGATGATGGTGCAATGTTTTGTACCATTTGTATACTTCAATAAAGCTTTTTGAATTGGAGAAAAATTCCCCCATCATCAGTTGAGATCTGGATATTCTCAAGATCTAGATTTACTCAAATAAGTCCCAGGTCACGTGGGGTTAGTAAGTCAGCTCCTGCAGAGTAGTCGTACTTATCTGGTTTAGTGAAAGAGTAAAAGGCCATCTTTGCTACAGGCTCAGACTGTTAGATTGTATCCACTTGAAAGAAGGTTATTTCAGGTGTACCACCTAACCTGAAGTAAAGGGATGCTAACATTGTCAAACTCGATTTTGTTGTCCTGCCTGTCATTTTTGCTGCACTAACACCATGGAAACATTCAACGAACATCCACATCTAGGGTTCACAACAGCCAAGAGAAGAGTGTGTTCCAGGGAACCTGGTGGATGAGTACTCCCATCATCTCCTACAGCTGTAGTATACCCCCTATTTTCAGTGCGTTGATCCCAGGGTAGTAAGAGAGTGTTGAGTGAGATGGCCACCGTGACATAACAATAACCCCCAGCTTCTCCGCTGCTCCCCTGGGTCATCATATCTGTCAATCATACAACATCTTCGTACTCTAAACACTCAGTAACTAATAAACACTCTAAAGTCCTCACTTTCCCCTATCTCCCCTCCATGTCCTGTCCCAACTTGGCTGTTAAACACTTTAAGCACCACTTAAATACCATTCCTACTGTACCTCTAGAGGCAGATGGTGGCAGCCTTGGCATACACCTCAGACTCAATTTCTTTAGCGATGTTCCAGGTGTGCTGAACGTCTGTGGAGAAAATCAATGCTATCTCTGCAGGCATTTTTCATTACAAATTCATGCTACACTGCCCTTCACAGCGCAAATAGGAAAATTTCACCTCCCTGATATCAACATTACACAACAACCCAAAACGACTTTTTGATACGTTCCACTCTCTCCTTAGTCCTAAAGCTCAGGCCCCAGTCACTAATCTCTGTGCTAAAGACCTGGCCACTTATTTCAAAGGTAAAATTGACAGCAAGACATTATATCTAAGTCACTGCGTTATATACATTCCATTCCCTCCCACATTTCCTGTGGTCTGCTCTCATCACTTGACCCAACAGAATAAGTATCATGGCTTCTCTCTTCTGCTTACCACACAACCTGCATCTGTGACCCCATTCCCTCACACCTTGTCCAGTCCATTTCTCCAGCAGTTATTTCTCACCAAACTTCCATATTTAACTTCTCTATTTCTTCTGGAATCTTTCCATCCTCCTTCAAATACGCCATCATAACCCCTACACTCCCTTTTCCCTCTATGTCCCCTATTCCTCCCTTCTTTCCCACCGCCTATGCGTTTTTTTCTCTTTCTCTTTTTCAAAAACAGAGTCTAGCTGGCAGGCAATTGGTAGCTTACTAATGGTTCCTTAAAGACTACCTATCACCCTCAGAGAAACCTCATGGAGTAACAGAAGACTAAAACACAAACACTTTCTTAAATATGCTTCTTTAGGAAAATCAAAACATTTCACCTATAATTCACTTTTTAAAACAAGACAGCTCTGAAGTCGGGTCAAGTTGGTACATTACAGCTTGATGGATCACTATGTTGACAGCTGTTTCACTGCTTCTGAGCTGGGAGAGTCCACTGTGCAAGGGGGAGCCTGTAAGTGTACATCATGTGCACACCAGCAGCAGTGTAATATATATGCCTGTGTTCCATGGAGGTGGAGGCTGAAGCAACAGGTAAACTTTGTAACACTATCTATTCAGTGTGTTGTGCTAGTTGTACTGTATATAGTGAGAGACTCAGATTACCCTGTACAAGTTGATTTGTCCTCAGCATCTCCTGCACAGTTGAAGTCTGCAACGGCATGATCAGGATCTCCTGAGTTACAAAGTGAAATTAAAACCTGTCCCCCTGTAATACTGATTGCTAATGACATGTATTTGAGAAAAGTCTTATAATTTCATCTACTATCAATTTTTATGTGTTTGTGTGGAGGTGACAGGCACTCTTTAAGAGCTCTGCTTGGTATTCATCACGTGTTAACCAGATACTTTCAATTTAGTAAGTATCACTGGCATGTGTTAAAGGCCCATTATGAATAACGGGCTTCCTACCTATCTTCTCACTCTTAACAGCAAATAATATAAGGGCAGACTAGATGGACCTGTGGTCTTTTTCTGCCATCACGCCCCCATTTTTCTAGGTTGATGAAATCACTCATTTGTCCTGTAAATGCAAGAAAGCTTTTTACTCACTGACTCAATCACCTTGTAGGCTGGAGGTAAATTTTAGGTTTTTAAATTTAATCAAGTGAAGATTATGTCCCTCTATAACAATTATATTTAGTATTCTGAATCAGGTGCACTGCTTTATGTAAATCTAACTGCAAATTGTAAGATATGTCTTTATAAGGATTTGCAGTATCTATCTTCTGCATATTGCAAAGGCAGTTTACTTTTTTATCAAGAGAAATTTATGTCTTAGGAGGACAAAATCTTCACTTGACCCAGTTCTAGCTGTGTTCATTTTATTTCCATTCATGGCAGCATGTGTAGACACTATTAATTTAAAGGGGTTGTCTCGTTTCAGCATTTGGCAATGTTGTCTGCTGGTTGCTAGACCTTGTGGAATGGCGGGGCGTGTTTCTCCTCCCAGCAGGGAGTATCTTCACTCTGCAGACACGCCCTCATGTGATGATTCATTCTGTGTGAGCTAGGGGAAGGGAGAGGTTCTCAGCTGATATTGCCATCATTAGAAGTGAAAAGCTAAGTGTAACTTGATAGTGTATATCTAAATTTCTCGCTTTCCCTACATACTTTGTAAATAGAATGGGCATTTGACATTCAGGACTCTGGGAAAGATGGGTTATTTTTCCCTATCTCTTTCTGTCACACAGTGATATATCCTGCAGATTATTACACCTCTAACCTCTACAGATCTGCAGAACAAAACTATACACTTTGTCTGTTTGTGATTTACACGGCGCCGCACATGAGATTTACATAGGACTGCTGTGTTGTCTGTTTGTGATTTACGCGGCACCACACATTATATTGACATGGGACTGCAATGTTGTCTCTGTGATTTACGGGGCACAGCACGAGATTTATATGGGACTGCTGTGTTGTCTCTGTGATTTACGCGGTCTCTCTCTCTCTTTTCTGTGCACGATGCTGCTTGAAATTGCACTTCCCTGCGCGTTCCTGTCCGTGACCTATTCACTATATAGCCTTAGCCTGCGCACTCTTGTCTGCGACCTGGGCGGGACAGAACTCAGCTGATAGCCAGTAATACATTAACGGGGCGTAACCCAACCTGGACTCAAACACCGTTGCTAAGCATAAATAAAGCCCATTCTCTTAAACCATAGCACTTTGCTAATGGTAACCAAGGACGTACATGCTTAGATTTTGGGTCCCCTCATTTTAAACTATGATCTTCGTAGTGAGACAACCCCTTTAAGAAATGTATAAACTGCTCACATCTCAAGCCAATGCCTCACTGGAAAATAGAGGAACTGGCCGTTTGTGATCCTATTCAGCCAATAAGGCCATACATGTGTCTCCCACCACTCAGTGAAGCCTCCTAAAGTTTCTGGCCTAGCTATCTTTGTAACTCCCACACTACAATGGAAATGGTTATGAACATACATCACAACCTATACAATTCTTGGTTCCAATAGTTGCATCAGGTGGAGTCTGAGTCCTAAATATGGGATAAGGGAATACCCTGTCTTACCCTGGGGAATACTATAATATTAGAATAATGTCAATAAACCCTCTGATTTTAGTAGGGGGGCCCGACTATTTAATTTTTTTGTGAGAGATGTTGAGGAAAAGATTCATCAAATATATTGGATTTTTAGTAGGCTCAGTCTCTTCCTCTGAGAGATAAACTGCTGCAAGGGGGGTCTGGTAACATCTCATTTCCCTTGCCCCACTGTATTGTATTTTTTCATGCTCGGCCTCCTGATGTGCCATGTTGATACAAATGTGGTGAAGAGTTGCACTGAGGTGCAGAGATAATTTTATATCTAGGCAGCTAGTGTGCTGCTCAGAGCACATTTCTGGATGATTTTACCCAGCTAGTGTGCTGTTAACACAGCGCTGATGTTAACAGATATTGAAAATTAGGAGGGAGAGTCTCAGTTCTGTCAGCTCCTGCTCTACCCAGTAAGAAGAGTTTCAGTTCTATCTGTCAGCTCCTACTCTATCAGATGTCATTCTCTCTTATCTATGTCTTGTGAGTCTGGATGCCTAGAATAAGGGCTCGTTCACACTGATGATTTGGGCACTGATTTCAGCCATACTGCGCGCCGTATTTGCGCTGCAGTATGGCTGAAATCAGTCTCTGTCATTACGGTAATCCATAGTTCTCAGAGAACTATGGATTCCGTCTCCTCTCCCTGCTCGGCGAATACGGCGGGCGGGGAGAAAGTGACATGTCAATTATTTACGGCGTGTACGCGCCGTGAATGATGCATGTCTATGAACATGAACTAGCCCTAAGAGGTTGGTGAGTCCAGTATGTGCCCATATAAACTATATGCTATGCTCACAGCTAAATTCCCCTGGGCTTTTTATCATAAGGATTTTTAAGAAAAATTCCTAATGTTAAGTTCTAGTTGAATTCACATTATTTAGTGAAGAAATTATGGATTTTTGCATCAGAATTTTTCAGTCGGAGTATAGGTCTTTTATATAACAGTGTATTGAATAAATTATGCCATATGCATCTGCAGCGGTCAGTTCCTTTCTTTCCATTATACAACACCATATCTCGACTGTTGAGCTGACTTAGAAGTGCAAATTATAACACAATGTGAAGGATGACTGTTTGTCGCCTGAAGATGGGAGCACTGCCATAGAGATTAATAGTGGATGTCACTGGCTAGGAGGCTGAAAGAGAGTAGCGAATAAATTTACATATAACTTGCTTTGGTCTATACATTTGCTCATCACATTCACTAGTCTATTTTTTTAGTTGTACATAAACATCACATTCAAGCTTCTTTACATCCTTTCAGGTTCAGCAACGGAATAGTTAATGCATGCTACTTCAGCTACTTCTTGTACCACATCTGAAATCCAGTTTAATTAGAGGCAAAATTAATCTCTCGTAAATTAAAAGATAAGCATAAAAGCTTCAGTCATTTGGGAATCCCTCTTTGTGTCTTCCGGTTCAAGGTACAAAGCAATAGTCTGCATTGAGGTTATTGTCAGGAATAATATTTGGTCTACAGCATAAAATGTATTTGCCAAACAAGGAGAGCTGTAACCAGGCATAAGGAAAGGTCACCTAAACTAAATGCAAATTCTCCCATCAACAAGAAAGAGATTTGCTGCTTTGTTTCCCAGAGGTTAGGAAGGATACAGTGTTGTGATCATAAATCCCATACTGCTCATATTCATAAACCACCTCACATGTATTTTCCATGGATGTACACAAGTCCTAGTGAAACTACTATTAAGAGGAACTTTGTTTTTATTTAGACCACTTATTTTTGTGGAGATTTATGACCCAGTGATAATAACTAAAGCGATTTCCTAAAGCATGTCCAGACTATATCCCTCAGGGGAAAGCAGGCCAGCAGCAGCTTTGAATATGCAATATCCTTTTGAAGATGATAACATATGCCAGTTATGCTAAATGTGTACAATGACTCCGGCCGAATGAGCCCTCAAAATATTTCATGCATTTAAATAGAAATTTGAAGGGTGTTTGATTAAATGCTATTTCGCAGAATGTTTCTAAATCTATCAAGAAAATAATATTAATATTCCAAGCTTCTGTTTAGCCACTGGTCATAGGCAAAGAGAAGTCATTTACTATGCTTTTGTATATTATACATTTAATACATATTCTTATCTATAGGTAGATGTACAACCAACAAAAATGTAGATATGTATGAAATGTATGAAACATGTATGAAATTTGGCATGTTAATGGCAAATTTAATGCGCATAATAATAGCATAGAAGACGCCTGATTTATGAACCCGCTCTACAGCGGTTCATAAATCAGGCACATTCTAGCGCTTGGGCGACATTTCTGGCTCAGGTATACCACTTTGAAAGGGGTTTACCTGTTCCAGCTGTAATGCGGCTAGAAATGTCGTAGCAAAGCTATAAATATGTAGCTTTGCTACAGTTCTAGTGCGCCACACCTCCCGCACGCCCCCCGAGATCGGGCACATTACAAAGCAACGAAGGCGCTATGTAATGCACCCGAGAGTGGCGAGCGGGAGATTTAAAAATGTATGAACGGGGCTGCGCCTGATATCGGGCTGAAAAGACGCCAGATATCTGGTGCAGCCCCATTCATACATGTCAATGGCCAATGTTATCATGATGAAAATCAGTAGACTTCTTACACCAGTCAGGTCCACAAAGCTGTCCATCATTTTATAATAACCATATCTTTGATATTTAGTATTTTTAAACCAGACACAGTAGTGGAACATACACAAAGGAAACTATAATAGATATATTAGTGACTCTGTGGTGTTTTAGGACTACTACTAATTTTGGTTTACAAATACTGATATAAATAAAAAGTCCAAAAATATGCAGAGTGAAAGAGCATCAGTCATATGTGCAACACTAGAGAACAGACTGATATTCCTTCACATAGGGAAGTTTAAATTATTCTACTGCATGCTATGGCTTTTTTATTTGCCTATTCCTCCCCCTCTCAAAAACACAATGTAAATAAATGCATCTAGGAATATTTAGATTACCATAGTTGTATATTTGTAAAGAAACATAGGAACATCTCGTAGGTCCCATTTACAACACATTTCTACACCCTGTTCATGGTATATGTCAGGCTACTGAGTAATATTTATCCTCATGGATACCACAGCAGGACAATAGTACCAGTGACAGAGCTATAGGGTTCTATAGGCCAAATTTATTCCGAATTGGACTACATTTGCTCTATATACCAATTTATACACTTTTTGCATCTGACACAAAAGTGTAGTCTACCATGCCTTTATGTCCAGTGCAGAAAGCTTATACATTTGCCAAATAGGACAAATGTAGTCCAATTTGTTTGCCCGACATAACTCTATGGCCCTGGCATGGAACCACTGTAGTATCCGACAAGATCTTTTTTTTTTTTTTTCAATTTCGTGATTAATATCACAGACCTTTTTAGCTAATAGGGCCTTGGATCTGTCACAATGGCAACAAAAGCTACATGTCAAGCAATTCTTTTAGGCCTGTGCATAAACAATGACTAAAGATTTTTAAAAGCAGACATTAATCACTCAAATACTTGAAAGCATAATAAAAATTCATCATGACACCACAATGATTTCTAATCCATAAGTAAATATGCCTTAAAATGCTGGTGATACAAATATAAATCTGGACTTATACTATGGGAAATATGCTAATTCATAGGAGAAATCCCACAGACAATATACTGAAGACAAAAGATGACTGTTTTAATGGACAATGTCATATCAAGCTGACATGAGACAAATGCCTGAAGCCACATATATTGTCATCAGTCAAGAT
Organism: Phyllomedusa bahiana; assembly: GCA_025379985.1. Taxonomy (NCBI): domain Eukaryota; kingdom Metazoa; phylum Chordata; class Amphibia; order Anura; family Hylidae; genus Phyllomedusa; species Phyllomedusa bahiana. Next base: position 10,573 of record JAODAL010071249.1, read on the forward strand.
CATGTGGCCCTGACATTCTGCTATAGACAGAGGCAATGGTGTATTTAATTATTTCTCAATTTGACTGACAGGCATTGCTTCAATGACAGAATTGCAGTTTCCAAGTAATGGCTGGGTATCAGTTGTGAACAGTTACATGGGCTCTGGTTACATGTACACCATCTGGAGATATTTCAGAATCAACTGCATTAACATGCTATTCATTGGCTAGTCAATAAAACAAGCTGAATGAGAAACACATACATATATTTGTAACTGGCGTTCACAGTTTTGTTTAATTCACATTTGACACCAAGCACCATTGGGGAATTCATTAATTGATCCCTGATGCAGCATAAAGAGTATGTTAAATCATGGAATTCTGTAGAAACAACAGTGAACTTGTACTTATGTTCTAACATCTGAAAAGAAAGTTCTTGTTATGGTGTCCAAATCTAACAAACTGTGGAAGGTAGACTATAAACTGAAAATATAGCTTACCAGTTGTTATTGTTGCCTGCAGCTTTGAGGAAAAGCTCTTAATTTTTCTCCATAAAAGTGATGCTGATCCTACAAATTAACACATAATTTTGTAGTATTGAACTGAAGTCCCATCAGGTAAAAAATCCAGAGAAATCATTGAGTCATAGGGTTGAGAGTGAATCCCATCTCATAAAGTAATGCATAACTTTATGTTCATGGGGAAGTCAGTCTCTGGAAACCACTGATCTTGAATATTTTGATTCACTGCTGTGGCCCTTCAGTGTTTTTAGGGTAAATATATGTCTGAATTTAGTCCTCTGTGGGCACCATACATCTGAATACTTTGGTGCACAAAGAAATACTGCCCAGAGATAATGTAGTCACGTGTTGACTACATTTACTCTATTTTTTATTCTATAGAAGAAAATGAACACAAAGGGCTCTTTCCTATTGCAGATAACTAGGTTAAGAGCTGGAAAATATTCCCACAACCCTCCACAGAACCAGACTAATCTAATAATAGGGTAATTAGCACACTAAATGAAATCAAAGAACTACTGCCGCTCTAAACACACTCTCCCACTAGAGAGAAATGACTTCTTATATATTAATAAATCAGAGGTGTCCAAATCCAGTCCCTAAGTTATATGGAGCTTGATTGACGATGAACAAAGATAATAAATGAGGGCACGAAACCCTCCCAGTCTAATATTAACAGAATGAAAACATCAGGAGATGGAGCCTATATATGCTCATATTAAAGGCTAATGCACAGTATGCATTTCAACATTTATGTGTCCAGGAGTTTCCTCCAATGTCGGTGTTAGCCTTGTCAATCTCTAGTGTTGAGCGAACAGTAAAAAGTTCTAGTTTGATTAGAACCTCGAACTTTTGTGAGTTCGGTTGGAAGTCCTATTCAAACTCAAACCCCATTAAAGTCTATGGGAAAAGATGTTCTGGATAATTTTTATACCTATACAGGTGATGAGAAGCTGTAATCACCATCCATAACAGTAAACTGGATATGTGGAACAACTTAGTGAAAAAAATATGGCTCTAAGTGACAGAAAAAAATTGAGAGGCTAAAATACTTCATTCCTTTCAATGGCTAACTGAAAAGATTAGGACAGTTTGCAAGCAGGGGCATAGCTATAGGAGGTGCAGCGGTAGCAGCTGCTATGGGGCCCTGCATTCTGAGGGGGCCCAAAAATCCACTTTGACACATAGGAGATTTGGAGACAGTGTGTTATACAATTACTGAACCCCCAAAACTGCAAAAACTGAACCTTTGGGCACTGAGTATTATTTAGCAAATCCAAGCACTCTGTATAATATATATCCATGAAAGTGGCATTCACAAGGCAATACAGTGATATATACATAACATGGTCATTTGATTTTAGCAGCCAATGATAGCCCTACACCTCAGCAATGACGTTTTTGACACTTCTCTGCATGCTGCACTGATTGGATGGGCACCAAAAATGCAGAAAGTTAATTGAATGGCCGCCAAAAGTGCAGGAAGCAGCTAAAAATAAAAACTGAAAATGGCGTGTCGAGCTAGAACTAGAACTTTACTTGAATGAACAGTAAAATATTCAGTTCGGTTCGAGTTCTAAAAATTCGAGAATTTCTACTAGAACTTAACTTTTCTAGAACAGTTTGATCAACACTATCAATCATTCAAAGTCCAGTGCTAAATGGGGATGATAAAGAGAGCACCGTTCCGAATCTACAAATAAGGCATATTCAACTTGGCCAGGCTTGATGGTGTCAACCCCACAAATAACTTATATGGCTCTAATTTTTTTTCATACTGAATTTTTTCTTACTGTCTACCACAGTATCTTCTAAAAGTGAGTATACCCCTCACATTTTTGTAAATGTTGTATTATATCTCTTCATGGGACAACACTGAAGAAACAACACTTTTATGCAATGTAAAGTAGTCAGTGTACAGCTTGTGTAACAGTGTACATTTAATGTGCCCTCAAAATAACTAAACACACAGCCATCAATGTTGACCTGCTGGCAACAAAAGTGAGTACACCCCTAAATGAAAATGGACAAATTGTGCCAAGTGTCAATATTTTGTGGGGCTACTATTATTTTCCAGCACTGCCTTAACTCTCTTAGGCATGGAGTTCACTATAGTCACCAGGTTTTTCTACTAGGGATTTTTAGGGTTGGGTAGGAGGTTCCAGTGCAGGGCTGCCCTTCTCAGAGCAATAGTCCTACTTCTACAGCTCAATTCTACAGCCCAATCTTGTTAGGATTTACAAGGGAAAGTGTTTGTCTTTCTGATCATTTCATTAGTATTTAATAAAAGTTATATTTTAATAATAGGGTCCATGTTTATGCTGTGATTTAACTTGATTTGTGGTAAATTCTAGTTTCAGTATCTAGTGGTTCTCTAATCCATTCATGTAAAATTGGTTTAGCGTTGCTGTTTAACAATCTTTAGAAGAGGCTTCCTTCTGGGGTGACAGCCATGCAGACCCATTTGATGCAGTTTGCGGCGTATGATCTGAGCATTGACAAGCTGATCCTACATGCCTTTAACCTTTGTAGCAATGCTGACAGCACTCATTTGTCTATTTTGAAAAGATAATCTCTAGATATGATGCTGACCACGTACATTCAACTTCTTTGGTTGACCATGGTGAGGCCTGCTCTGAGGGGAACCTGTCTTGTTAACACGCTGTAAGGTATTACAGGGTATTGGCAATCTTCTAGGCCATCTTTCTGTAGAGCAACAATTCTTTTTATTAGATCCTCAGACATCTTTTTGCCATGAGATGCCATGAGATGACCAGTATGAGAGTGTGTAAGAGTGATAACACCAAATTTAAAAAACCTGCTCCCCATTCACACCTGAGATCTTGTCACTAACAAGTCACATGACACTGTGGAAGGAAAATGGCAAATTGGGCAAATTTGTCCATTTTCATTTAGGGATGTACTCTCCTTCTTTGACAGCAGTTTAGGCATGGTTGGCTGTGTTTTCAGTTATTTTGAGGGTACACCAAATTTATATTGTCATACAAGCTTCACACTGATTACTTTACATTGTATCAAAGTGTCATATCACCAGTATTATGTATCGCCTGATTTCTTCACTATTCCATGAAAAGATATAATACAATTTTTACAAAAATTTAAAGGGGGTGTACTCCACTTTGTGAGAGGTGGAGAAAAAAAAATAAAAAAATAAATAAATAAATAAATATATAAAAAATATATATATAATATATATAATAATATAATATATATATATATAATTATAAAAATATATATAATTTATATTTTATGGAGTAGTTTGGGTGCAAAGGCCCCGTGAAGGGGTGAAACGTCGCAATTAGTGGCATGGAGGAATAAAACCTTTCTAAATTTACTATTTGGATGCCGGGACTTTCTTTGGAGTATATTTGAGGAATCCTTGGATCAGGGTTTAAACTGCTGGCACCATCTATCTTCATGCTAAGGAGTGCTGCTATTTTCTTGGGAAAATATATATATATATATATTTTATAAATATATTTATATGTATATATATAATATATTTATATATTATTTTTTATTTTATGGAGTTAGTTTGGGTGATACCTGTTCTTTTTCTGCAAGCTGGTGGTAGACAGCAATCCCCGAGGAGTAAAACAGAAGAAAAAAATAATTTATTGAACTATAAACAAAGCACAGATACAAGACAAATAAATAAATAAATAAATAAATAAATAGGGCTTGACAGAGACAGAAAGGTGCAGTTGCTTATGTATTTCAGGTGTTCGTGCCCTTAATCATAGCAAGGACTATGTAAGGGTAAGAACGCCTGAAACATGTAAGCAACTGCACCTTTCTGTCTGTCAAATTTTCAAACTTTATGGAAGAAACTAGGGATTTTAGGGGACTCTGGATTCCTACTTTATGTATTGAGCATCTCCTCTGGTGCTGCCAATTATCCGTGCTACCTTTCAACCTGGTGAGCTGGAAAACCTTTGTTTTTGCTCTGCAGTGAATGAAGGTATAAGTCCTAAACAATGTTGCACAACCTAACATAGGCTCCATCTGTAGGTGTGTCTGATCTGTACATATTACACTAAGGGCTTGTTCACACGACGCTTTTGTGATCCGTTTTACGGATCCGCAAAACGGATCTAACAATTGTCATTGTGATTAACATTGAGTTCAATGGGAAAAGCGCATCGCTGTTCTCACGGGAGATCAGCGATGCGCTTTTTTAGGCTCTCCTGCGCTGCGCTTTTCGCATCCGCTTTAAGAATTGGGCATGTTTAATTCTTCTTGCGTTCTACGCAAGTGAAAGCCCATAGGAGATAATGGAATGCGCTTTTGGCCCCTGTCCAAAAGCGCTCCACACTCCGGATTGCGAAAAGCGCAGTGGGCGGCTGGACGGGGCATCGGCAATGAGCGGCGGCTGCAGGGGCGATGGCTGGATGGATCGAGGAGATGAGGTGAGGTGAAGTGCTGCAGGGGAGGATTCGAGTGAGTGCTACAGGGGTGGATCGGGTTAAGTGCTGCAGGGGGAAGGATTTGGGGGAAAC
>JAODAL010071250.1:0-15593 GCA_025379985.1 Phyllomedusa bahiana
TTATTTCCCTTTCTTTTTAAGCTTTATACATGCTGATTGGTGAAAGTAATGCAGAGGCATAGTTGGGTCCCAAGCAGAAGGTTAGGGTAGGTAGCATTCAATCATACTCAAAGTCACAGACAGGAGGTTAGGGCAGGCAGAGTATACTTGTAAACAAGTGGGGATTGCCGTAGGCGATACTGAGACACATAGATGAACCACACTAAAGGAGGCTGTCAAACGGAGAACCCGGAGAGCAGGGAGAGATAAGTACAAACACGGACACATTCACGGTAGCAGGTTCCAGTCATGGCGTGGTCCCTGAAAATATATTTTATGGTGTGTCTGCCAATCCGAAATGTGTCCAGTACTTTAATGACTATGAGGGCAATCGTCGGTTTATCTTTTATATGGTGCAAACTGGAGATCTTGCAACAGGTGTAGCAGTTAGAAAATCCATCTCTGGAAATATTTTGAAACATTGAAGGAAGTGTTGAGCAAAAGTTGTAGATTCATACCTAAAAAAAAAAAAAAAAAAAATATTCGGAATGTCCAGTCCCCCATTCTATATGTGATTAGATGTAATGAGGTACCCCAAGATCATTTGTTATGCATGGACAGATGTTATAAATGTGGCAGCTACCACTGGGATTTAACAGACAATATGAAAAACAATCTTTTTTAATTGCGAGTTAACTTGTGGTTTACATTATTTTCTTGCCAAGATTGCAGAATACGGTACGTTGGATGAATTTTAAGAATGCTACGAAAAAGAATTGGAGAACATATTTATGATAGTCATAATCCCATTGGGCATCTTTTATCTGGCATTTCATTGAGATGCATAGTGGTAATGTAAATATATTAATATTTATTTATTGTGGCAATAGAACAAATTGATAGACCATTAAGCAATGTTGGACTGGCTGGCCTAGTGCCCACCAGATAAGTTGATTCTAAGGGCCCAAAAGCTATTGTTCTTTGCCTCCTTTCATCTGCAATCTGCATTGTGCCCCACTGAGTATCTCTTCAACTTATACAGACTGTTGTGATGACATCATCATACTTATTTGCAATCAAGATGTGGTGAAGGAGTTTCTTTAATTGCAGTAGGACACCAGGAGGTAAAAATAAAAGATCTAAAGATACATGTTCTCCTCCCTGAATAATACATATTATGTAAATAAAAATATACAAAAAATATAGCACAAAGTTCTAACCACTAAAAATGGTCAGAAACTTATCAATTTACATCACTACACAAAACCAGAATCCCAAGGCCAATATTACCAAAAATTCCACTAAGACCAAATATCGCCACATCATGACCACATTTTACCACCACATAATGACTGAATGACAGCACCACATACCATCACTACCTAGTGACTGAATAATACACCATGATCACATATCACTGCAACATAGTTACTGAATAATACCACCACATATCATCACCACATAGTGACTGAATGATGTCAACACATCACTACCACATAGTGAATAATAACAGCACATATTCTGCAACACCATAACACCATAACCATAAAACACTACAACATAGTTAATGAATAATACACCATGCCATTACTGAATATAAACCATACACTATGACTAATATTACCGTCATACAGTGGCCATATAGTGGTAGAAATCAGATGTGGACAGGCACTCTGGACACATATAAGTGATTACAGTGTAGTTACATCCAGAAACTCACAGAGGACATCTTCTCTGATGAGTCGTTCTCCTCTCTGATCATCATGCAAGACTGCCATGATGACTTTTCCCGACCACAGCTCTTCACTGTAGAATTTACTAAACAAACATCTTAGACTCCTAACTTTTCCAGCACTTCCCCACCAATTCCCATCTTTGTATAAACTTCTCATCTATGATAATAATAACCCCCTTGTGTCCCAAACAGAAAAAATGCCCCACATGATTATGGGACTCCTGTTTGTGTAGCAAGTTTTAGACTTTTTTTCTGCCCCAAATAGTAAGTAAGTAACCCCCAATATAGTAGATATGTACATCCCCTAAATTAGGACGGCCCATAGGTGAACCTACTGGTAGATAGGTATGTATCTTGACCCCCTATAAATATATATAAAGGCTCCCTGCTGTAGGTAGATATACAGACCCCATATAGGTAGTCATAAAGACCCCCTGTAGGCAGGTAGACATTTTGAGCCCCTGTAGGTAGATGTAGGTAGAGGCCCCCTGTAGGTAGGGAGATCCCCTGTAAGTATATAGGTAACATAGATAGGATTTTAGACCTCCTGTAGGTATAGCTCCTGTAGGTATGTAAAGCAGATGTTGTTAGGTAGACAACCTATAGGTATATATGCCCCTATAGGCATATAGAGCCCATGTAGTTATACATGCCCCTATTAGGCATATAGAGCCCTTGTAGGTCTTTAAATAAAATTTTTTTGTGTTTGATATTAAAGCCCCGTTATTTTTGCCCCTTAGATATATAGGCCCTTGGGTATATTAAAAACCCCCTTGGGATCTATTTAGACCCCCTGTTGGGGGAGGTATATAGCCCCCCTTCCCCATTAAGAATAGGGAGTTATATAGCTGCGTCCCCAATAAGTAGGAAAAATAGGTCCCTAATATGTAGGGTTTTCATAGGTCCCCCCCTAGGTTTGGTGGGTTTGGTATATAGGGCCCCTTTTAGATAAAATTTGGAATTTTAAGGGCCCCCAAAAATAGGTATAGATGCCCCCATAGGGGGGGTAGAAAAATGCAAAATCGGTCCCCTATATGTAGGTTTTACATATAAAACCCCCGAAGGGAAGGAGGGATATAGACCCCCCAATTAGTAGGTATTTTAAAAAACCCCCCCGCCCGGTAGAATTGTTTTCCTGGGAGGTAGGTACATCTCTCTATAGGTAGATATAGCCTCTATAGGTAGGTAGATATAAACCCCCCCCTTTTATGTAGGTAAAACATAAACCCTCTGTGGGTAGGTATGCCCCTGTAGTAGGTATAATTTCCCTGTAGGTAATATAAAACCCCCCATAAAAGGGAAAATATAGCCCCATGCCGGGGAAAAAAGACATAGACCCCCACTAAGTAGGGGATTTTATTATTTTAAATATTATTTTATATATTTTATATTTATTTATTATTTAGGAAAAAGTTTCAGCACTCAGGTTTGTCAATTAAAAAAAAAGTTTAAGGGAAAGTGTATTTTTTGCCACATAAATTCCCCAAAAATTTACGTTTCGGCTCCTCACAGAGCCAAATTTTCAAGTAAACACACAATACAAAATCCAAGTGCATATATAAAACATTAATTAACAATCAATATAATGCCATTAAATGATGACAATAAAATTCTAATTTTCCCTAAAATAAATAAAATAAAAAACTTTTGATCATAAAAAAATTCATAGTGATTTAAAAGAAAATTTGACAAAAAGCAACATTGCCAATAAAGATAAAAATGATACAAAATTTCCCTAAAACATAAATTAAAAAGGGGGGGTCCAATATCGGGTCACCTGCAATCATAAAAAATTTTACAGTGTATACTCGATGCGGCACTTTTAAAACTCCTAGGTATAAACCAGAAAGTAATCTCTAAAACCCCTGCTCATTACCGGTTTCAGGTTCCACAAAAATCCCAAAGGCATTAAAAAGGGAAAACCGTTGTCATCACAAAAACACATAAACTAACCAAACCACGCTTTTCAAAGCCCCCCCGCGGGTTTCCCCAGTAATCCCCCTGCCAACGCCCGGAAAAACCACCCTATATTTAATTTTACCTAAATACCCGTGAAAAAAAATTAAAAGGGTTTTAAAACCCGAAAAAAAATTAATTTAACTTACCAAATTTTCAAAAAAAAATTTGGGTTTCCTTTTTAAAACCCTTTTTTAAATTTTAAAAAAAACCTTTTTTTAAAAAGGAAAAAATTAACCCCCTTTTAAACAATAAAAATTTTAAAGCCCTTCCTTTTTTTAAAATTTTTTAACTTTTTTAAATTTAATTAAAACCCCCCCCCCCCTAAAAGGGAGTTTTTAATTTTTAAATTTTTTTTTAAAAATCAAAAAAGGAAAAAATTTAAAAACAAAACGTGAACCCCGCCCCCCCTTAAAAAAAATGCTATAAAATTTCCCCAAAAAATAAAAAAAAAACCTAAAAATTAATTAAATATCAACCCTTTTAAAAGCAGACAAATTTTAATTTTTCTTTAAAAAAAACCAAATTTAATTAAAAAAAAAATCCCAATTTTTAAAAATTTTAACCCCAAAAAAAATAAATAAATGGCCCCCAAATAAATTAACAAAAAATAAAGGGAAAAAAAAATTTTTGAAAAAATTTCCCTTTTTTTTTAAAAAAAAAAATTTCAAAAACCCCAAAAACTTTGCTAAATAGCAAAAAAAGGGGGGGCGATACGGATCCCATCCCATGATGTTCAAAAACAACCCATTTTATCTAAAAAAATAAACATTTATAAAAAAAATACATATGAAAAATTTTTAAATAAACTTTCAAAGGGAAATGAGAAATAACACATCAAGATAGCAAAAAAGGTTTAAAAAAAATTTTTCAAAACATATTTGGTTAAAATTTTTTAAAAACCACATTCAGGCCCCTTTGGGTTTTAGAGCCCCTTTGTGTGGAAAAACCATCTCAATTCCGTTTTTTTTAAAAAGGGTGACCCTATTCCCCCCACACCTAAAGGTTACCAAATAAGTGATCCAACTGCCCCCTTTCAATTCCCACTTCCCCTTTTGACCAGCCTCAAAGAAATTTCTTCGGAAATGGTTTTAAATCCCAAACTATTTTTTATGGATAAAAATCATGGTTATTCAATTTTTTTTTTTAAAATTTCCAAATGGTTTCCCCCCACTCAATTTTAATTTTTCAGGGAAAACCGAAGTAAATAAAAAAACCCACTCAGGGAAAAACATGAAAGATAAAAACTTTAATTGGGGAAAAATTTCATTTTTTAATAGGGTGACAAAATTGCTACCTTTCACCATAATACGGAAAAGTTGGAAAATCCAAAGGGCATGGAAATGAGGCCAAAAAATGGGGGTTTTTCCCAAAAAGGGGTTGTTTAGACTTCAAAGAAAGGAACCATCTTTTTTAAATACCTTCTTTTAAATTTGGAGTCTTTTATAGGGGGCATTAAAGGGGCAATTTTAAAATCGCTAAATTTGTTAAAACTAAGTTTTTTTAAAATATGCCAAAGTTTTTTTAAAAATGGAGGCAACATATGGACTCAAGCCCTAAATGTGCACCCAAAAAAGCCATTCTTTGATGCCCGAAAAAAACATCTACAAAAACGTTGTCGGGTTTTTTATGCGACATACCCCGAAACTTTCTTTAAAAATTTACAAAAAACAACCCCCCCTTTGGATATTTCCCCCAACCAAAAATTTTTTTGGTGAAATCCTTTAAACCCCAGATTCCCCAAAATTTCCCCGGGGAATCAACGATTCGCCTAGCCCGTTTGTAATTGGGGTATTTTGGTAAAGGGTCTTTCGCCTGCTCCCCCGGGTGGTTACTACCCAAAATTTAAAAAAGTATTCCTGTCAGTGTTTTTTTAAAGTACAGATTCTTTTGTAACCTACTTTCGCCCAAAATATATTGCCCCATCCAAAAAAGAAAAAAACTTTTTCCGCGAAAACAAAGTAAACCGTTTTACCCTCCATAATATTTTTCAAAAAAAAACTGGAACTCCAAAAAATTCCAACTCAGTACCTATCCAAAATTTGGAAAACGTCATCCCATTCCCTCCACCCCCTTTTAAAATTTTTCCCAAAGGGGGAGATACATAGATAAACTTTTCCTTAAACCAAATTCATAAAAAAATGTTTGGGGTAGGTGGGCGCAAACCCTTGGTGCCATTGCCGTTCCTTTTAAATTAAATTTAAAAATAAAACCAGCAAAGTGAAAAAAAGTTGGTGGGGCAACACCCGTTCAGCAAGTTTAGAAAAAAACTCCCTTTCCCCCCTTAGAAAAAATTTGAACTCTGAAGTACCCTACAAACAGCCCCTGTTTTCCCCCTTCATGCTGGTGGAAGTATTGAGGTTATCACATCAAAAGATGCTAAAATGGCCCCATTTTGGGATACTTATGGATTCAAATTTTTTGTAGAAAGTTTGGGGAGTATCTCTTAGTAAGAAAAGACTGAAAAACGCAAAAAAACCCCAAAGAACTTTATCTAAAAAGGAAAAGAAAACCCTAATAGACAAAGGGGTTCCTCCTGGGGAAAAATAGGTCTGGCCCGGGGGGGTTTTTTAAAGACTTTGTTTTTTTTGGCAAAAAATACAAAAACCGGTGTAAACCCCCGGAAATTTAAATACACAAAAAATTCTTCAGCTACAATCAATTTAAGGGCCCGAAACAAAGGCCGTCTTTAATTTTCCCTTCTTTTAAAATTTTCCGGGGAAAAAAATCAAAAATTAAGATCATTAGATAATCTTCATATGTCAAAAAAAATCATTTTAAGTGATTAAACTTCTTTTTAAAAATTTTTGGGTTTAAAACCATTTTTAACAATTTGGCCCCTGCCCTTGTCCCGCAGGTCTAATAACCAATTAGGGTTGTTAATTTAAATTTTTTAAGAGCCTCCACTTCAATGGATGTTTTAAAATTTGGATGGAGTTTAAACATTACCTTTTTTTTCTTAAACCTTAAAGACTCTATTCCTGTTTGACCAAATTCTTTTTAAGTTTTCCACCCGGGTGAAAAAAAAAATTTTAAAAAAGGTAAAAAAATTAAATGGCGTTAGAAAAAAACCCCAAAAACTTTCAATCTGGAAATCAAAAATCTTTAATTTTCACAATGGCCCCGTACGGAAGGTTACTATACAGAACACGTAACTTGATCTTGCGAAAGAATTGGGGCTAAATTCCCACTTTTTACAAATTTAAAACCCTTCCCAAACCTATAATCCGGGCAGAAAGTTAAACCTTTAGAGAGTAAAGTCTTTTGAGAGTCCGATAAAGCATAAGATGAAATATTTACCACAGTAGAAGACTTTATTTCTTCCTCATTTGCGGGGATTGCGTCCTCACCATCCGTGTTGGTCGTTGATTTTTGTTTTTTTCACATCTGCGTCGCTTTTTTCCGCCTCGTCTAGTTGGTCAGTGCCCATCATTTCTCCTAATGTTATCCACAGAAAAACAACCATCAACATCAAAGTCACGACATTTCTTAACAAGATGGGCATGTCCCCACGGCACGGGTTTTTGGCCGGTTTTTCAGCCGGTTTGCGGTTTTTCAGACCGTCTGAAAAACCGGCCGAAAATGAGCACAATTGTCCACACTGCACAGGTTTTGCCGTCGGACGGCTTTGCCGCCGGCGGTCCGGCGGCAAAACATTGTAGAAGCACAATCCGGTTTCCCGACGGAAGATGTGCTCCTCAATGGGAGGGGGGGAGGGCTGTTCTCCGCTCATCGCGGAGAAAAGCCACCACCCCCGCAGCCATGGGGACGGGCGCAAAACAGGACAAATACCGGCTGGAAAACCGGCCGGTATTTGTCCTGTGCCGTGTAAACGCGCCCTATGAGTCTTACTTTTCTTAAACCATCCTCCAGATAATGTAGATTTCTCAGATGTCCAGCTATAGACATGGCCATTCTCATAATCTTGTTGATCTCGGTGCCACTTCCTCCTTTTCGTATCCTCTAATTCAGATTTAAATTTAGATAGAAACACAGTCTGCATAACACAGAATTTATTGTAATCATCCTGAGGAAGTAACGATTTTAACACGATGTCAACTTCTTTTAATTTATCCTTCACAGTTTTTATATCACGTTGTAAAAACTCCAAAGTCAGAAGCAATATATCCAATGCATATCTGTTAGAAATATTTTCATACCGCATTCTGAACTCCAAATCATTGGAAAAAAGAGTGGGGCACAACGATGATCTCATACCCCTGGGGATGCGTTTGACCTTGAAGTATTCTCTCAAAGTAACATAGTGCACTTCCAAGGTAACAATCTTCTTAGATAGTATCTCATAATGTCTTTGAGTATCAATATGTGATGGCTTATTCAAAAACGTAACATCACCCACTTCTCCACTCAAGATGTGATCAACCTCAGCTTCAGAAAAAGCAGAAACATGTGGATTTTGTAAAGACATACTCTCCGCATTCAATGGAACCTCATCCATCTTGAAATAGAAGTGCAGGCTAAACGCCAATTATACACAAATAGAATCAGCCGCACTTGCTACCATAAAACTTCAGCGGGGTGCCAGCAACAAATGGATTCCCGGCAAGGAAAGCCGATTTCAGCTATAAAATAGGAAAAAGTTGCAGCACTCAGGTAGTCAGATGAAAAAACGTGAAGAACGTGTATTTATTGCCACATATTCCAAAAAATGACGTTTCGGCTCTCTCACAGAGCCATTTTTAATTATCACACAATACAAAATCCAAGTGCATATATAAGACATTAATTAACAATCAAATCAATATAAGTGCCATTAAGTGATGACAATATAAATTCTAATATTTTTGGGAATATGTGGCAATAAATACACGTTCTTCACGTTTTTTCATCTGACTACCTGAGCGCTGCAACTTTTTCCTATTTTATAGCTGAAATCGGCTTCCCTTGCTAGGAATCCATTTGTTGCTGGCACCTCGCTGAAGTTTTATGGTAGCAAGTGCGGCTGATTCTTTTTGTGTTTTTTTGTATTATATATATATATATATATATATATATAATATATATATATATATATTGCCCCCTTGTAGGTAAGTAAATTCTTTCCCCTATAGATAGGTAAGTATAGGCCCCCTCGTGGTAGGTAGTTATAGCCCCCTGTAGGTAGATATAGGCAGGTATATAGGCAAAGTGTAGGAAAAGACTTTTATGGCTCACCCCAGTATCAGCTGGATCATTCAACAGTCCCAAGTTAATGTCCATAGCATCTTGACGCACAAGTCCTAGGCTCATGGCTCATTGACATGCAAAAGCTCCAAAATATATAAAAATGGACCAGCATCTACTAAAGGACAATTTCTTTATTGAAGATACTTCACATACATGTGATACAAAAAGTAAACTAGCATTAAATAGCACACCTATCCTATACAAGGTAGCTTCCGATTACATCATTAACATACTCATGTGATCCCGGCCTGGATAAGTAAGTATAGTACCATAATAAAAGAAACTAAATCTAATACAAATTAAAAACAAAATGCAAACACTAGATACTCAACAGCAATATTAATATCCTACTATCAACATTGATACATATTGTCAATTGCTAGTAAATGTATAGAAGATCACTCTAGTAATTCATGCCTGGTGGGGTCCTTGAGCTAAGCTCTAATATCCAATATGCTTCACACATGCGCACCAATTGCTGTCAATCTCCACCCCTTGATGGTCTGTTTACTTTCTCTATGGCATAATACCAGAACGTATCTAGTAAACCTTAATGAATCTCTAGAAAGTATTTTACTGCTCCTGAATGGGGAGACAGATTGTTTTTTTTTTATTCCAGATATGTGCTCTGATATTCTGCCTTAATATGCAAATATTTCTATAGAAAACTTTTTTGTAACAGTGATTTTTTGTGTTTCTTTACCCATTTTTGAATGTGCTGTATTTATTAGCTTCTCTTTAATAGCCTCTTGCTTGTAATCTGTTACAGGTGTTCAATCTTTCTTTCTCAAAATCCTCCTCCAATCCACAAGCCCTACGGGCCCTTACAATCTCTCCCCTAGGACAGGAAGCTATAGTATGGGGAGAGTGGCAACTGGCAGCTCTCAAAATAGAATTCCCACTATTTGAATTTCTGGAAAGGGGTGAATAGACTTTTCCTATGTCAATAGATCCTGTCAGCTTGATATCTACAAATGAGATACTAACTCTATCTGTTTGGTAAGTGAAATGCAAATTGCACTGATAATTGTTTAAATATGATACAAATGTAGGTATGGACACTAAATAGTGTTTCCATACTATAAGTAGGTCATCGATGTAGCGCCCATACCATCGGATGCTCTCACCAAAAGGATTTTTGACACTATACATGGAAATTAAGTACCACCCATTGAGGCTCCCAGCATCTGCAAGTAAAACTGCCCATAAAATTTGAAATAGCTATTTTTAATCACAAAATCTATATTTTCCAAAATTAATATTTGTAGACCCTCATGATATTTGCTGTATTTTTCAAATGAACATTCACTGCTATTCTTACTAGTTCCTGAGGTAAACTCGAATACAAGCTTGTAACATCCAAACTTATCCAAGTATAATTTTCACACCATTCAAAATCCTGAAATGTCTACAACACTGGCTTAGTGTCCTTTAAGTAACCTGGAACTGTTTGGACCAAAGGTTGCAGGTACCGATCAACCCATTCACTGAGTTTTTCTCCCACCGAGCCCATATCCGAAATAATCAGACATAGCCTGGAGGGAAAACTCCTTTGTGGGTTTTGGGTACTTCATAAAATATTGGTATTATTGGATTGCAGTTTATTAGAGAGTTTTTCTGTTTCTCTGTAATGGCACCAAATGTCAAACCCTCATCCAGTATCTCCCAAAATGACCACTGCCTGTTTGATATAAAAAAGTTTTCTATAGAAATATTTGTATATTAAGGCTGGATCCTATTTTGATTAATGTTATTGATCAGGGTGTCATTTGCATTCCAAGGAGAAATAAGATTCACTGAGATTTATTAGATAAGCTCCAGTATTATGCCATGGAGAAAGTAGACAGACCATCAAGGGGTAGAGAATGGCAGTAATTGATGCGCATGCATGAAGCAAATCGGATATTAGAGCTTAGCTTACGGGCCCGGAAGGTATGAATTACCGGAGTGATTTTCTATATATTTGCTAGCAATTGACAACATGTACCAATGTTGATAGTAGGATATTATTACTGTTGAGTATCTAGGGAGACATGTATGAAAGGGTTTTTCACCCTTTTCTGGCATAACTGCGCCAAAAGTGAGCAGGCAGCGATGTATAATGCGCCAAACGAATATGCTAGGCACATTGATTGCAGATTTGACACTTTTCAATGCACCTAACATGTGGGGGAGTTCTGGGGGCATTCTGGGGAGTATCATGCCACACTCATAATATTAAACACATATACTGTATGAATGCGGGTGGGCAAAACTACTACTGCTCAAACATGCAGACCAATTTTAATGTGGTCTGCCAGAGTAGTTGAACTGGAGCTAGATTTGCTAAAAGGGAAAAAATGTAAGGGATGCCCTTATCTGTCCCTGGCAGAGCACTCGCCCTGAGAAAGGCAACCCCGCACTCGAACCTCTTCCTGAAATATACCATAGTAAATGGCTGACAACAGACGGAAGATAAATGGAAGACAAACGGGAATCAGACGCAAACAGACAACAAAAAGAGAATAGTCAGATGGGCCAGGGTCAAACCAGAAGTATGTGCAGTTTCCAAGGGAGAGTAACCAAAAAGACAGGCCAAAATCCTGAGGACCACTGAAACAACAAAACAGAGCAAAAACCAACAGCTAGGACACAAGAAACAATCACCAGCAGGGCCAGGCTGACAGAAAGAGGCTGAAATACCCTGCCCCAGCCAGGAATTGACTCAAGTGCTTAAGCCATCAAGCACCAAACCGCACCCTGTCCGAGGCTGCAACAAAATCCTTAAAGGACCAGTAGTGCAGTCCTGACAGTACCCCCCTCCTTTTTACGAGGGACAACTGGACCCATAGGTCCTGGACCAGGCTTCTGAGGAAATTTTTTGTGAAATTCCAATTGGCACGGATTGAGGAGGAAGGTTCTCATGTGCGCGCCTCTGGTCCATACCCTCTCCAATGAACAAGATATTGAAGAGCATTTCTGACTCTTCGGGAATCCACTATATGCTCCACTTCAAACTCAAGGTCCCTCTTTACCTGAATAGGAGTGGGAGGTTCCTTATGAGGACAGATAGAAGGTGCATACTTTTATAGCAACAATTTGTGGAAGAAGTTATGGATCTGTAAAGTGACTGGATTGATAACTTATAGAATGGAGTTGGGAGCAATATACTTGGGGGCCAACTTACGAGAGGGAGCCTTAAATCTCATATTTTTGGTGGCAAGCCAAACTTTATCCCCTACAGCAAACCCAGGTGCTTCAGCGCGTCTCTTATCAGCATTCTTTTCATATATAAGGATTGGGATTTCCTCAGATTCAACTGACCTGGGGCCAGACTGTGCACAGTTTTTCTGATTCAATTTCTACCTTGGGTTATCAGAGACAGATGAAGAGAGAGAACCAAAGCGTGGATGAAAGCCATAATTACACAAAAATGGCTAAGTATTGATAGATGCATGATGACGGTTATTGATGGTGAACTCTGCCAAGGAAAGGTAAGGTATAGGAAAGGTAAGGTATACGTAAGGTATAGGGATGAGTGATATTATCAGAAAAAGTTGAAATCGGCACTTTTTTTAGGCTTATCAGAAATTTCCGCTCACGGGATAGTTTAGGTGACAATTTTACAGATAATCTAATACTATCACGCCCTTTTCAGCGTTTTCTGTCATTTTGGGGGCCAGCCGATCAGCTCCGAGGATAAAGGGGGGTGAGGAGGATGTACAACGTCACCACTTTGCGGTTTATGGATCTCATTGGCTGCAAACATCACGTAACCTCGTTTTAGCTATGCAACTGCATTTTCTGTTCAGCTCATTCTCTGTCTATCACACTTCACAGCGGGACGTGTCTGGGTTTAAACCAATAGCTGTTCTAATAGCTCTGAGAGATAGTCTCTTCTAATAAAAGAAACCATCCACATAGCTATAGCTTAAAATAGAGTTAGATTAGAAATTTCACTTCTTATTTAGTTAGAGAAAGTTTTAAAGATATCTTCTGGTGTGTCCAGCCGCGGGGCTGCGGGGGGGGGGGGGGGGGGGAGGGAGGAGGGCTACGGGTGGGGGGGGCGTGCGGCAGGAGGAGAGGCTTTTGAAAGGAAGGGAGATATTGAGCAGCTCAGTGCATTTTGTGACCTTGAATTGAAAAAAGCATTGTTTTTTACCACTTTTTTGGCCATCAGACCTCTGGGTGCTTCTGGATGGCGCAGAGAGCTTAGTTGTACGCAAATTGTGTTATACATATTTTATAGTAAATTGTGCCTGTAGTCAGTGCTGCGAATACCGCCATATTAATCCATATAACATTTAAATACTCTTATTGCAGTCCGTGCGTCTGTTTGTCGCATAGAGCTCAGTTGTACGCATATTGTTTTATACATATTTTATAGTAAATTACACCTGTTGTCAGTGGTGCGAAGGCCGCCATATTAATCCATATAACATTTAAATAACCTTATTGACTCCTTTTTGAGGCACTTTTTAGTCTGTGGGTCATGTAGATTTAAGGGTCATGCTGTGGTCCAGGACAGGCATAGTCAATGTCCAGTTCAACTAAAGTGGTGGTTCAAAGACTCCTTTTTCCGTCACTTTTTAATTTGTGGGTCATGTTGATTTAAGGGTCATGTTGCGGTCCAGGACAGGCATAGTCAATGTCCAGTTCAACTAAAATGGTTGTTCAAAGACTACTTTCTTCCGGCACTTTTTAATATGTGGGTCATGAAGGTTTGAGGGTCATGCTGTGGTACAGGACAGGGATAGTCAATGTCCAGTTCAACTAAAATGGTGGTTCAAGTAATACTGCCTCCTGGAAATTTTAAATTTGTGGGTCATGCAGGTTTAAGGGTCATGCTGTGGTACAGGACAGGGATAGTGAATGGTCTGTGACTTTTTTTCTGTGGCTTTTATAATCTAATTGTGTTGCCTAAGATGTAGCACATATCCAGTTTACTGTTGTGAATGTTAATTCCAGCTTCTCCAGCCCTGTTTGGGTGTAAGAATGAAGGTGTTGTTCCTCTCCCATAGACTTTAATGGTCATCGGCAATTATCTAATATCGGCTATGGGATATCGGCATGATAATTGCCGATATCGACTATCAATCCAATAATGATAGTTGACACAATCGCTCATCACTCGGAAGGTACTGTTCAGAGTTTGATTGAACCATTCAATCTGACCGTTAGTCTCAGGATAGAAAGCCAAGGAAAATGATAACTGAATTCCGAGCTGTACAAAAATCTCTCCAAAACTTAGTTACAAACTGTACTCCCCTGTCAGAAACAACATTTTCAGGAATCCTATGAAGACAAATTGCATGATCAATAAAGAGTTGTGACAAAATTTTGGAGCTTGGAAGCTGAGACAGGGGAACAAAATGATTCATCTTACTGAAACAATCAACAATTACCCAAATCACAGTTTTTCCCTCAGCGAGGGTTAAATCCGTGATAAAGTCCTTGGACAAATGTGACCAAAGTCTTTGAGGAATGGATAAAGGTAGAAGTTCCCCCATAGGACAAACACCTTACTTTGAGCACACATATCACAGGTGAACACATAGGTGGGGATATCACGGAGCATGCATGGCCACCAGTAAGAACGGGCAACTAGACTCTTAGGACGACATGTATGAATTTTGATGCCCAGACAACAATTTTTTCATGCACATTAGTAGTGTAGAATGTGCCTGAATTTATGAACCTGTTCTACTGTGGGTCATAGATTAGGCACTTTCTAGCTCCAAAATGACAAATCAGGCTCAGGTAAACCACTGTTAACTTGGTCTGCCTGTTCCAGCAGTAACGCACCCAGTTTTGCCGTCCTCCCGTCATAAATGTGTAGAATCATACTGTTGTTGTTCGACACGCCTCTAAAACGTCTCCATATCTTAGGTGCATTACAAAGTGCCGTGGTCACTGCATAATGCGCTTACTTTTGGAGTGCGTCTGATCATACATATAGAGAAATGGGCTTCAATAGTTTGTGGGCCGAAGGAACAGCAGAATCCTGGCGGTGCTCCATACTTACATGTCGCCCTTAGTTTCCGCAATCCCTGAGTGCCCACAAAGAACTGTGCAGCTCATCGCACAATTGGAATCTAAATTATACTGGTTCAAACAACTTCCCACTGGGAGTTGATGGGGTAGCTTAATCTTGAAATTGTCTTATATCACTGGCCAGGTCTGGGGAGACCACTGATACAACCACCCCTTTAGCTAAAATGGGTTCCGAGGGTAACTTGAAAGACTGAGTAGCACAGAGTCTCTGAGACAGAGCATCAGCTTTGATATTTTTGGAGCCAGTTCTGTAGGTAACAATAAAGTCAAAAGAAAGAAGCAGGAATAACGTTTTACGTATATGTCTATCTATGATAATCATGCAGAGATTATTAAGAAAGCGATTTTGAAGCACTGGAAAATTTTACAGTCTGATGCAAAGTATGGTTATTTGTTTAGGGAACCCCCTCGATGGGTTTATCGAAAGGGGAAAACCCTAGGATAACAATTGATTTCTTCAGATCTTAAGACTGGTGAAAAAGCTAAACCTCAGACATTTCTTAGTAGCACCAGGTCAGGTACTTTCACATGTCTGCGTTTCCAAAATGTTCATCTATTATAAAAGGGGAAACCATGCAGCATCCATCAAGGGGTCATTCAATTGAGATCCGAGGATTCCATACATGTGATAGTTGTTGCGTTATTTATATGCATAAATGCCCATGTGGACAAGTACAGTGGGTTGATAAATAAAAGAACATTC
>JAODAL010071251.1:0-15593 GCA_025379985.1 Phyllomedusa bahiana
AAGTTTTTTTTATGGCTTTTTTCCATCTCTACCAAAAATTTGGTGGAACCTTTTTTTACATTTTTTTTCCCCCTCGGTTTCACTTCAAGTACAATTTTTTGAAACAACGTTTGGGAAAATTCCTCTATCCTGGGCCCAAAAATACTATTCTTATAAACTTTTTTTTTGAGCCATAAAAACATACTTTTTCCCTTTTACTTTTTTTTTGCTGAAAAAAAAAAATTTTCCCCGTAAAATTTTCGACATAACTTAAACAGATCAATTTTTAAAATCAAACAAATTTTCTAGATGTGGGGGGCACAAAAATTAGTCCCCTTATTTAGAAATTCTGTCTGCCCCTCCTTAGCGGTTTTTGTAGAGATATTAAACACAAACTTTTAAATCCTTTCTTTTTTGGGTCTTCCTACACCCGGCGTTTTTTTTTTGTTTTTTGATCAAAATCTCCAGATGTCCCCGCCAAAGAAACCCCAAAAATTCCCGGGGCTTCCCAAAAAGGCCCGGTTTTTGTCCCCTTTGACCTCAAAATTTTTTTTGCTCCCGGGCCCCTTCCCACTTGAATGCCTAGAAAAACTCATCCCAAGATTTAAACACTTCCTTTTTTATAACGATTCAACCCCCTAAAAACGATTCCTCAACCCTCCCAAAGGGGGGAAAACCCGTTGTTTTAGATAGTCTTTTTCCCAAACACGTTCAAAAATTTTTTTGATTTTATTTTGCCAAAATTTAAGCACGTTTTTCTCCAATAGTTTTCTGTATCCTGTATTCTTTACAAAATTTTCATACGTTACTGTTTTTTTTCACAGTTTTTTCAAATTTCTATGTCCCAAACGCCAGAAATTTTCCCCAAACCTTTAATACTGAAAAAAGTAAGGGAAAAATTAATCCAAGGATTCGGTTTTCTAATAGCAAACCAAATTTTTTTTTTTTATTTTTGAATTTTCAAAAAGCCGGATAGGGTCAGCGGACTCCGCATCCTCTCGGTTTTCCCCTGATAATTTTAAGTACCGTAAGTTTATGCAAGCATACGGAGGTTTAATTCTTTTACTTTTTAAAAAATTTCATACTTTTTTAATATGGTCTATTTTCCCTATCTTGCTTCATTTTTTTTCCCCCCAAATTTTAAAATCCACAGGGGCTCTGCTTGCTTTTAAAAAAATGTTCCCACCTGGGGTCGGCTCCCAGCTATCCTAATCGGGTGCATGCAAACCCCCAAAGGGGGGTTCCCCTGGACCCGACTCATCTTAAATTTAAGGTACTTTGGGCCCTCCTTTCTAAAAACAATTTTTAAAAATTTTTGTTATTTTGATAAACAAGACCCAACTGGTTTTTTGTCAACGAAAAAAGAAATTTTATATATTTTTGTCTAATTTTTTAAAAACTATTAAAATTCCCTGGAAAGGGGGAGGACTTTCCCTTTTTAAAAAAGACCGTTGGGTTAAATAATATCTATACCAACCCCCAAAATATAGAAGGAAAAAGGGGTTTTTCAACCCCCCATTTTATTTTTACGGACATTGACTATACCTGTTCTGGGCCACAGCAAGACCCCAAGCCGCAAAGCCCCCCCCATTTAAAAAAAGTCCCGGGAAAAAAGAGTCTTTCAACCCCCTTTTTGTTTCACTGGACATTGACTATACCTGCCCCGGGCCCACAGAAAATGCCCCAAACCCGGGGGTACAGGGGTTTTTGGCCGGTGAGAGCCCAGGCGGGGGCCCATCATTTTTTTTAACACCATTAAAAGGGCCCTGATGACGCAGAAAACAAAACGTCTTTTTGTTTTGAGGGCAGAGTGGGGAAGGGGAAAGTGTGAGAACCCCCACCCCCCCTTTTCCTCAGTACACAGCCCAAAACCTGGGTACCCGTTGTCCCCCCCGTATGAGTGTGGACCAATTTGAGCTTCACTTGGAAAAACTGGGTTAACCTCCTTTTCCCATCCAGGTGCCCTTTATTTTGGCATTCTTTTTTCCTTTACTAAACGTGTTTGGGGGAAATGGTCTTTTTAAATTTGGTTTCTCTGTCCGTGCTCCATACTCCATGCCCCTTCTAAATAACCAACATTTTGGTCAAGTTTTCCTTTACCCCCCTTTGGGGTACAATTAAAGGGGAATTTTTTTTAACAGCTTTTTGAAACATCCAATTTTTTTAGTATTTTAAAATTCTAGAAAACACATTTTTAAAATAGGAATGAATCCCCCCAAAGCTTTGTTTCTCTTTTTTTCATTGAAAAAAAAAGGGTTGTCTAAAATACGGGGAATTGATACAATTTAAAGATCTTGCAAAAACAAGTCATTTTGAAATTAGTGTCCTTTAAAACAGTAAAAACCTATTCCGTTTTTTTTACCGAAAACAAAAAAATCCCCCCTTTTAGCCCTCTTGATAATTGTGAGAACAAATGCCCTGTTAGAAACAAAAATTTTTTAGAATAGGCCCTTTTATTATACTGCATGTCACAGCAAAATGCCCCCAAAAAATTCCCAAAAAAATCCCCTTTTGACCCTTTTTGGAAAATTTGGTGAAGAAAAAAGCCCGTTAAAAACCAACATTTTTTAGAATAGGCCCCTTAGTATAGCTGCATTCCCCAGCAAAATCCCCCCAAAAAATTAAAAAGCAGACCCAGACCATTTTTGGGCCCAATTTGTGAAAAATAAATTTCTTTTAGAAAAACTTTTTTTTCAAATAGGCCCTTGTATTATTTCCCTGAAATTTAAAAAAAAAAAATCCCCCCAAAAATTCAAAGCAGACCCTTGAGCCATTTTTGGTAAATTTGGGTAAAAAACAAATGCCCGTTAGAAAAAAACTTTTTTTTTAAAAAAAGGGAAACCTGTAGAAAATTGCTGCATTTCAAAAGCAGAGCCCCCAAAAAATTATAAAAAAAAACCTTCTCACCCACTGTTAAAAATTGTGGGGGAAAAACCACTTAGAACCCCACTTTTCCCTTTTTTCCCAAAGGCCCAAGATTATTGCTGAAACTCACAGTCAAAATGCCCCCAAAAAATTATAAATTTTGACTTCTCAGCCCTATTAAAAAATTGTGAGGAAAATGCCACTTAGAAGCCACATTTTTCCAAAAAAACCCATAATTAAAAGCTGAAACTCACAGAACAGCCCTAAAAAACTATTGAAAAATGCGAAAATTTCTTAAGATAAAGTGAGAAAAAGGAAAAAAGGGTTGTGTCATAAAACCCTTTTGCGTCTTTTAAAAACTCCCACAGCAAAACCACAAAATAAAACTTTTGGGGAAAAAGAGAATAAAAATTGCAGTAAAAAAAGGATCTTTTTAAAAAAAAAGTTTTTAAAAGAGGCCCAAATTTCTGTTTAAAAAGGGAAAGTGAAGTAGCCCGGGCAACTAACGGTGACCTGGGGAAAAAGGGGGGGCCAAAAACATAAACAGAAAAACCAGGCCTAAATTCATCTTGATGAAAGCCCCAAACGATCCACTTTAAACTGGGAAAACCCGGGATGCTTTTGTCTGTAATGACTCCTCCACTGTGCGAAGGCCCCCTCAGAAATGACCCCGGGTTTCTTGGGCGGGACAACCCCACTAGGCTTGATGACCACCGGGCCATTCCGCCCTTTTTTGGGAAATACCCAAATTCTTTTGGGGTTTCCGGAACCATGCAAAAAAATGGGGTTTTTGAAACGCAGATAGTCGTGCCCCATGATTTTGTGTGTTGGATGTGTGCCCTCCCATTGCATGCTTGGTGGGGTTTGGAAAACAAAGTTTTGCCAGGGGCCCCCCTTAGCTTCCCGCCCACCTTCCCTCCCGCGGGCCGGGCTAGGGCCAATTTGGCATTTCTACGCTGTCACTTTCCCCGGGTTTGTTGTTCCACCGTGTTTTTTGGGGGAACGGAAGAAACCCGCAACAGAATTCCCCTTTTGATAAACACCCAAGGTCTCCTTTTCCCTTGCTTTTAAACTCTCTTTTTGGGGTGGGGAAAGAAATTCCCTGTTTTTTTGTTTTGTACCGGGGATCCAAGGGGGGCCACCCATAACTGTTTTAAATTTTGTTTGGCCTTAATGCGAGGACCCATTTTGGGAAAGGAAAGGGGGCATCCAACACCATTTTAGAGATTACCCTTTGGGATTTCCCAACCCCTTGGGTCGGGGGACTACAAACGCCCTTCCTAAATCTTCCCCTCCGCCTAAAAATTCGCGCCAACCTTTTTTTTCCAAAAAGGCAGGGAACGGGGTAACATGGGTTCTAGGAATCCCTCCCCTCCCCCTCCCCCCGCTCCCCTCCGGAAACAGCTTCAACACAGCCCAAAACTTCCCTTTAGTTTATGAAACCCTGAAAACTGATGCGCCACCTTGCACTATTTCGGCCCCCCGAACCACTCCTAAGGGAAGACCGAAGAAATTGTGAAACTTGGGGCCTTTTGTTTTTTGACGGAAAAAAGGGGCTCCGTTTTCCGCACTGTGCCCCGTCCCCTCCTCCGTCCGGCGGGCCCTTTTGTTTTCAGGGGAGGCCCAAAACGATCTTTTCCCAAAGAACTAAGATAAACCACAATGTTTAATGTTTACAAGGGAAAATTGTCCCCCCCCCAAAACTTTGCCCCTTTTTGGGGTTGTTTCTTAAAAACCTGGCAAGGAGGGGGCCGAGTTTTTTTTCACCTCCCCTTCTCGGGGGCTCAACACCCCGAGGTCCGAAACCGCTGCTTTTTTCGGGCCCCATGGGCCCCCTTTCTATTTCGTAATGCTTTGCCTGTTTCCAAAAATCGCGGGAGCATGGGGAAAAGGGTTTAAATTTCCAGCGTGTTGCCATGTAAACCCTTTGAAAAGGGGTTGACGGGGGCCGGCGGGCCCGCTGAAAACGAAACCCGGGCGGGACAAAGCGGGGTGCAAATTTGGCGGAAGGGCGAACTCAACCCTCGACCTTTCCCTTCAGCGGGCATCCAGCCCCGGGGTAGCTCTTTAGAAAATTTCGGGACGAAAAGGGTTTCATAAAGGGAAAAGGAAAGGGGTTTTTGCCCATCCAACCGATCTTAAGGGGGGGCCAGAAATTTTTCCGCCCGTTATCGCAAAACCAAAACCTTGCCGGCAAAAGGGTTTCTTGTAAACCCAGCCACGCTGGGGTCCCCGTTGCTTAGACCCGCCACAGCTCCGGATTGTTTTGTGGACGGTCCCCAAAATGCAGTTTAAATTCAACAGGGCCTGGGGGTTTTCGGGGCACGTGATCCCCACCAGAGGACCCCTTGGGGGGAAAAAGCCCTGCACCATCCCGCGGTTTTTTTGACGGCGCCCAGCCCCGAGAGCCACCCTCCCCCCAGAGACATCCACCCACTCAACCAGTGAGCTGTCACCCGAGTATAGCGGGCCCTTTGGGCCCTCTTACTAGTCCATGGTCGGGGGTGAAAGGCCCTTTTTTTACACAGATTTAGACAACGTTTCTTTAAATTTAAGATGCCCAAAGGCTGGCCAGGCAGGGAAAGGCTTTTTTTGGCAAAAAAAATGCCTGCTCGGGATCTGGTTTTTGGGGGCAGGCGAGGGGGGTGACGTGGCGGAAAACCCCTTGTTTCCCCCAGAAAGGGAAAGGGGGAAAAAATTTTCCCAAAACCAAAAAACCGGCAAAGCCGAAAATTCAGGGTTTTTTGGGTTTTGGGGTGGTTTTTGGGTTTTAAAATGTTTCATTTTGCTCCCAAAACCCGGGAAAACAGAAGGGCTGGCTGCTAGATGGCCCCTGTAAAAGGGGGTGCAGGTCTTTAAACCGGCGGAAGGAGAAAAGGGGGAGGATGGGGTTTTCCCCGGGTGTGCTGGTATACTCGGGCCCACGTGGAGGCTTTTTCGGGGTCGATCCCTTATCAAGCCCCTGAAAAGACAAGGGGCAGCTGAGGAACGGTTGGGGGTGGCGGAGGAGGGGGGCTGAGACAGGGTGTGACAGTGGTTTGGGGGCCCCGTCGGTCCTGGGCCCTTTTTTTGGGCCCAAATTTTCCCACCATTTCACCATGCATTCGCTGCATGTGAAAGACTGTTGGTTGGGGGTTTCCCCCTTTTAAAGGTTTTTGCCCCTACTTTTGCGTTTACGGCAAAGGCCGGGTATGAACATCGCTGGGTGAAACAGAGGGTTTTCCCCAAAGAAAAGGGCCCCCCGGCTTTAGAGGGGCCGGACCTTTTTTACGGCATAAAACGGGAAACGGGGGTTTTCGCTGACCGGGGGCTGGCGGGAAAACATATCACGGACTTTCCTCGACCGCCCCCCTCCCTTTTTTTGGCGGACCCCCAATTTACACTACCCCCCCTCGTCTTCCTCCCCGTCCACTGAGAAGCCCCCGCAACAAAATTCCCGGGAAAAAAACCAAATGGATCCGCAATGTCGTCCCTCAACATCATCCACACAGGTGACTTGGCCTCCCTTTACTTTCTGCCCTCCAGAACTGCGGCTACAACCCAAAGGGGACGCAAGGGGTTGCCCACCCGGGCCCGGGGTTTTTTTGGCCCATTGAAACCCGCTTTTCCCTCAAACCCCCTCTGATGGCAAACAGTAACTGGGCTTTAAAGCAGAACCCAAAAACATCCCTCTTGAACTTTTAAAAAATGTTTTTGGGCCCCCAAAAAAATTTTTTTCATCAAAGAGGCTTTAACAATGGGTTACCACATGGTGGGGACACAGTTAAAATTTTGGGGGCCCTTTATGTTTAAAAAAGCTTTGATGCGATGACGACTTTAGTCCCCACTGGGGAGGACCCAGGAGGTAAGACGCTAGATTTAGGTTTCATTAACCACTGAAGGGGCAATTTGGCGACGAGGTTTTGTTTCTTAGATTCACAGGGGCCCCCGACCCACGGGTTGGGCAGTTCGGTCCCGCAACTGAAAATCCCCTGGCATGCTGTTTCGCCAGCACGGGGAAGGGGGCCTTCCCGAACCTCTACCTCCTTTGCTAAATCCCCCCTTTTCTTTGCTTACCACCTGCATTTCGCTCCATGTTCCCGAAATAAAAAATTTAGAAGGTTTTGGAAAGTTTTGGAAATCTCTTATTAAAAGACGGCAAAAACAAAAGCTATTCCCCAAATCCCTTTAAACAAAACAAAAATTTCTGGGTTCAAATTTAACTGCAAGGTGGGCTAACAACAAAACTTGGGCTGGGGAAAATCCCAAAAAAAACGTATCTGTTAGTTTTGTATAAAAAGGGAAAATTTTTTTCCCTTTCCCAATTTTACCTGTGGGGAATAAAAGAAATGCTGTTTTTTTAAAATTTACGTAAAAGCTGCTCAAAGAACAATGCTGGGGGTGCAAAAATCAAAAAAAAAACGAAAATGTTATGTTTTTTTATAATAAATGGTATATTTTGCACCTTTCAATTCACCTTTGGGGACTAAGAAAAAATTTCTGTTTTAAAAAATTTACGTAAATCCGCGTCAATTTGGGAAAAATGCGGGGGTGCAAAAGTCAAAAAAAAACTAACTTTATTTTTGGTAAAATAAACGAAAAATTTTTGCACCTTTCAATTCACCCGTGGGGAATTAGAAATTTCGTTTTAAGATTTACGTAAAATGCTTTCCAATGAGCAATGCTGGGGTTGCCCAAAAAACAAAAAACACATAACTGTTATGTTTTTATATAATAAAGGGTATTTTTTGCACCTTTCAAAAAACCCGTGGGGGAATATAGAATTGCTGTTTTTTAAAATTTACTAAAATGCCCGCGTCAATGAACAATTCTGGGGGCAAAAATCAAAAAAACCCCGTAACTGTTTTTTGTTTTTTATATAATAAATGGTATTTTTTTTTCACCTTTTAATTCACCTGTGGGGGAAAATAAATTCTTTTTAAGATTTACGTAAAAAGGGTCGTCAATTAACAAACTGGGGGGTGCAAAAGCCCAAAAAAAAAACGTAACCGGTTAAGTTTTTTTTTAAAAAAAAAAAAAATTAAAAAAAAAAAAAAAATAAAAAAAAAAAAATAAAAAAAAAAAAAAAAAAAAAAAAAAAAAAACAAAAAAAAAAAAAATAATAAAAAAATAATTTTTTTCACCTTTCAAATTTAAACCCGGGTAAAATAGAATTGCGTTTTTTAAAATTTACTTGGGTGCTTTCTCAAATTTAACAATGCGGGGGTTCAAAAGTCAAAAAAAAACTTAAAATTTAATTTTTTTATAAAAAAACGTAAATTTTTTTTACCTTTCAATCACCTGTTGGGGGAAAATAAAATTGCTGTTTTAAAATTTAAATTAAGCTTTGCGCAAAAGAAAAAGCTGGGTTTTGCAAAAGTCAAAAAAACCCCGTAACTGTTTGTTTTTTATATAAAATTTTTTTAAACCCCGGGGTTAAAATTTTTTTTTTTGCAACCTTTCAAAAATTTAAAAAACCATGTTTTTAAAAAAAAACAAGAAATTTGGGCTTTTTTTAAAGATTTAAAGTAGATGCTGCGTCAATGAAAAATGCGGTTGGCAAAAAATCAAAAAAAACGAAAAAGTTAAGTTTTTTAAAAACGGTAATTTTTTTCACCTTCAATTTACCTTGGTGAATATTTTAGAAATTTCTGTTTTTTAAAATTTACTAGATGCCCGCTCAAAGAAAAAATGCTGGGTGTGCAAAAGTCAAAAAACACGTAACTGTTTTTTTTTATAAAAAAAAGATATTTTTGCCCCTTTCAATTCACCTGTGGGGAATAAAGAAATTTCTTATTTTAAAATTTACGGGAAGCTGTGTCAATGAACCAAAGCGGGTGTGCAAAAGTCAAAAAACACGTAAATGTTTTGTTTTCGTAAAGATACAAAGGGATTTTTTTTCACCTTTTCAATTCACCGGGGAATATAAATTGCTGTTTTAAGATTTAAAGAAATGCGCCAAAAGAACAATGCAGGGGTTCAAAAAATCCCAAAAAAACCCCCAAAAAGTAAATGTTATGGGTTTTTTTTATAAAAAACGGGGAATTTTGGGAAAAAAAAAAACCTGTGGGAGACTAAAAAGATTCTGTACTGTAATTTAACTGCAAGGTTTAAAATATCAACATCACAGGTGTAATGGTAAAATTTTAAAAAAGAATTTCCAAACGAAATGTATACTGAAAATAAAAGTGGAGTTTTTTCACTAAAAAAAGACCTCAGTTACTAGAAATGATGTGTAAACCAAAATAAGTTCAGCCGCCCAATATTTCCCGGGAAAAAATTTCAAAAGCAAACGTTAAAAAAAAAATATTCCACTACAATGCAACCCCTAAGTCCTTTGGGGAACTTTAAACCAGTGTTCTTTTTAGATAAGCTTGGGCCCTTTTTCGCCCCGCGGGGGCCCCCCCCCCTCCCCCCGCCGTGAATTTACAAGGGGGTAGTGCTGCTTTTAAAAATTTTCTAGCTAACTACAAAAAAACCCTTTAAATCCCCTAATCTAACTAAATTGGAAGATCACAGCTAATATAAGGTTTCTCTGCAAAATAACTAATTCGCTGACGTTGGCCACAGGCAGAGCGCGGGCCCTATCCCATGGACGCTGAGAGACACTGGGGCTGAAACAGAAACGCGTTTATTAAAACAGGTCAGTAATTTTTCCACCCCAATCGCAACCTACACACCCAGACATAACGTGCACACACCTCTCACCCCTGCTCTTTTCGTAATCTATTTAGGGCCCCCAAAAATTAAAGGGAACGCAAAAAGGCGCGATCTTAAAGAGATGCACGTTTTTTAACCTTTAATTATCGCATGATCTGGAAATTTCGATCATCATAAAAACCTGCCGATTTCAACTTTGTCGATAAAAACGCTAAACACTAATCCAAACTTTCGTTGCCCCTAAATGACATTGACTGACATCACTGTTTGGAGCACTTCCAAATGGTATCACAAATTTCACTTTCCCCTGAAACCAATCATCAACAGCAGTGATGATTGATTATGGTTTTTACTGACAAACTTTAATGCTTTAGAACTCTGCAGTCTTCTGCCCTGCTTTTAAAACCTCTTCCTCAACAATGTCCTTGGGTGGAAATTCTGCCTTACCAGTTTTGGCTGCTGCTATGGGGCATGCCTCTGCTGTGGGCCTGGCCAGACAGCGCAACATACCTTAAGGCCCTTGATGAAGCATATATTAGGCCTATAGCCTACCAGAGGTCAGGGAAGCATCATGACACAGGTGGTCCAGTTAGGGATTTAACTGGGGCCTTAACTGCCTATCCACCTGGGGTCTTGCCTAACTACTTAAAGTCTTGCCTGCCTACTTACATAACTTGGGCCTTTTGTCTGCCTTCCTCCCTACCTGGGACCTTGTCAGCCTACCTACCTCCCTGGGACCTTGTCTATCTGTCTAGCTGGGATAGGACCTTAATTACTGGTGCCCCTTCCTACCTACATGGGTCATACCATGATCTATCTCCCTAGGTACCATTTCTAGGGTATGAATTCTGGGATACATATCAAGTAGCATAGTTTGGGTAACTAATTAGATTGTCATCTGCTTAATTGGGGTGTCACTACCTAAAAGAGGGTCTAACTATCTGCTGGACCATATTTAGCATTCATGCTACCCTAGACACTTTACACAGCTGTCAGGCAAACAATGGTTTATTGTGCTGTATTTTT
This sequence comes from Phyllomedusa bahiana, assembly GCA_025379985.1. Classification (NCBI taxonomy): domain Eukaryota; kingdom Metazoa; phylum Chordata; class Amphibia; order Anura; family Hylidae; genus Phyllomedusa; species Phyllomedusa bahiana. Next base: position 10,510 of record JAODAL010071251.1, read on the forward strand.
ATAGTGAAACCCCTTTGGACTGTGTCAGACTCGGACTATGGTGGGCCAGCACTGAATTATTATCTTTTTCATTAATTGGTCATAGAGGATTGTTGTTGGGGAGTGTTTATTTGAATAAAGTATATTTTGTGTTTTTTGTGACTCCAAGGCTAATACAAACCCTTTTCACTAATATACCAATTCCCAATGTACTACAGGTACTTTTAGGGTTGGAAAGGCTCAATATCCATGGTTCTTCCCATACTGATAGTATCAGGCTGCAGCTGCCAGTTTTACCTTGGTTGGTTGTGAAAAATAAGGAGGATCTCACGTCTCACGTCAGTGTACCTCTAATAGGCTCAGCAAGGAATAGCAGAGTTAATATACCAATCACTGCTGTAGAACCAACTTCAGCCTGCACAGGAACTGTGAGCCTGAAGCTGGCTGTGAAGCGAGGACTCTGTAAAACAGCCTGATGGGAAAGCTTTTTTAACCCCATCTGTGTCTTTGACCACCCTCTTTGACCAAGACCACTAAGGACCCTGGTAGTAACCCTTAGTCCGGTATAGTCCTATGAGGATGCAATATTAAACCCTTTATGGCCTTAAATTATTAGAGTTGCAGACCTCAAAGGAATACCTGTCAGAACAGTATTAACTAGAGATGGGCGAATTTCTCAAAAATTCGATTCGGTGACTTTGCCGAATTTTCCGTCAAAATTCGTTTCGGTCCGAATTGCTTCGGGACGAATCGCGTAAAAAAACAGCTATTTCCAGGCTGCACAGAGATTGCAAGGTGCTGTAGAGCGTTGTGCAATGCTTAAACATGCAGAGCGAGCTTGGTTTGGTCTTCAAACAATGTTGTGTTTTAGTATGACACGCATATGTCTGCCGCCACTCTTAGAATCGCTGAATATAAAATTCCCTGGGCACTTAAGAGGGCAAAACTGACCAAAAAACTGAAGCGGGAATGTAGCCTGATAAAGTCATGGCAGCGACAGCTGGTAAAAAACAAGCTGAGGGCTCAGGTGGCAACATCAGTGACAGAGGGTGGAGGTGACGGCAGCAGCCAAAGCAGCATGAGTTCAGACAGTGGCACAATGAAATTCTGGAGGTGGCAAAAACAGGAGTGGGCCACAGAGTAGCACAATGACACAGTGTGGAGGTGACGGCAGGAGCCACAGCATGAGGTTAGAGAGTGGCACAATGACACAGTGTGTAGGTCACGGTAGCAGCCACAGCAGCAGCATGAGGTCAGACAGTGGCACAATAACATTCTGGAGGTGGCAAAAACAGATGAAGCCACAGAGTGGCACAATGACACAGTGTGTAGGTTACGGCAGCAGCCAAAGCAGCAGCATGAGGTCAGACAGTGCACATGACATTCGGAGTGCAAAAACATGTAGCCAAGAGTGGCACAACACAGGGGAGTGACGCAGAGCACAGCTGAGGAGAGAGTGCACAATGACACAGTGTGTAGGCACGGTAGCACCACAGCGCAAAAAGGTCACATAGCACTGACATTGGAGGTGCAAAACAGAGAGTGCACAGAGTGCACAATGACACAGTGTGAGTGTACGCGTGGCAACACATGAGTCAAGAGTGGCACATGACACATGTGTAGGTCAGTAGCAGCCACAGCATGAGGTCAGACAGTGGCACAATGACATTCTGGAGGTGGCAAAAACAGGAGTAGGCCACAGAGTGGCACAATGACAGAGTGTGGAGGTCCCTGCAGGAGCAACAGCAGCAGCATGAGGTCAGACAGTGGCACAATGACATTCTGGAGATGGCAAAAAGAAGGGTAGGCCACAGAGTGGCACAATGACTCAGTGTGGAGGGCACGGCAGAAGCCACAGCAGCAGCATGAGGTCAGGCAGTGGCACAATGACATTCTGGAGGTGGCAAAACAGTAGTAGGCCACAGAGTGGCACAAAGACAGAGAGTGGAGGTGACGGCGGCAGCAGCATGAGGTCAGACAGTGGCACAATGACACAGAGTGTAGGTCACGGCAGCAGCCACAGCAGCATCAGGAGGTCAGACAGTGGCACAATGACAGAGTGTGTAGTTCACGGCAGCAGCCACAGCAGCAGCATGAGGGCAGGCAGGGGCACAATGACGTTCTGGATGTGGCAAAACAGTAGTAGGCCACAGAGTGGCACAATGACAGAGAGTGGAGGTGACGGCAGGAGCAACAGCATGAGGTCAGAGAGTGGCACAATGACACAGTGTGGAGGGCACGGCAGCAGCCACAGCAGCAGCATGAGGTCAGACAGTGGCACAATGACATTCTGGAGGTAGAAAAAACAGGAGTAAGCCAGAGAGTGGCACAGTGACAGAGTGTGGAGGTGGCACCAACAGGAATAGACCACAGAGTGGCACAATGACAGAGAGTGGAGGTGACAGCAGGAAAAACAGTATGAGGTCAGAGAGTGGCAAAATGACACGGTGTGGAGGTGACCGCAGCAGCAACAACAGCAGCATGAGGTCAGAGAGTGGCACAATGACACAGTGGAGGTCACGGCACCAGCAACAGCAGCAGCATCAGCATGAGGTCATAGAGTGGCACAATGGCAGAGTGTGGAGGTGGGTGGAAATACCATTCCCTGGTAAAGATGGTGGTAGGCAGATAAAGAAACTGGCAGCAGATTTTGTGGCATCAGGGGGTGGCGGCATCAGCATAGTGCTTAGGCAGGTAGTTTGAACCCAGACTCATTTCTCACATTTTGGGGTGAGGCGTCATGGCTGATATAGTCTGACACCTAAGGCATTGGGTGTGTGGAATCCTGGCCGATCCATGCCTTATTCATCTTGACAAATGTCAGTCGTTCAACATTTCCCGTGGACACGCGGTTTATTCTTGGGTAACGATGGCCCCTCCGCCACTAACACCCCCCCTTTGATGCCACACTACTGGCCGGCAGGAAAAACTTCTCCACTGCAAACTCGGCAAGTTCGGCCACACATCCAGTTTGGCTGCCCAGTAGTCCACGGATCTTCTGACTGGGGTGGCAGAGTGCTGTACAAGTAGGCCACCACCTGTTGGTTCAGACTGCTCCAGTCCTGCTGCTGCTGCTGCTGGCGACTGCCCTTCTCCTAGGCGGGTGAAGGAAGCTGCTTATCAGTGACTCCAGACTTAGGTTGCTGCTGATGGAGCTGGTACTCGCTCCTACCCTCCACCTTTTTCCGCAGCAGCCGCGGCAGTAGAACGTGAGCGTTGAAGAACCCCCCGGTCAGACCTGTTAGAGGAGGGACGATGCCACAAATAGGCAGCGGCCAACTGACTACGAGGATTTCCCTATAGTATTTGAGTTTGTCCCTCCCTCTCAATAGCGGGGAAAAAGGCTCCCATTTTGGACTGGTAGAGGGTCCAATAGGGGGTGGGGCCAAAAGCCATCCCTCCGCCGATGGTGACTATTCGGTTTGTCACTAGCCAGCAAATCAGTATGCGCGGGCCATCTGCACAAGTGACTCCGAGGGGCTCCGGGCCTACCATCTCCACTGTATACTGCCAGGGTTCATTCAGGTCATCGCCTCGTCTTCCTCATCCCATCTACCTCCCCCAAAGCTGCTCCGCCCCCTCTCTTGTCACCGGGGTAGAAAATCCACTCATTTCCCCAGACAATGCTTCTGCTCCAATGTCTTCCTCCTCCTCCTCCAGTTCAGGCCGCACCGTACTCATGTGGCCGCGAGATGTAGTCGCCACGTCTCCAGTCCCCTGCCCAGAACAGCATCTGTTCCAGGACATGAAGCAGTGGAATGACCTTATTCATCCCGTAGTCCTGGCGACTGACAAATAATGTTGCCTCCCGATGGCCTCAGCAAACGGCAGGTGTCACGAAATGACGCCACGGGCTGACATCAAAGCTACACAGGGAGTACACCTGTCCGCCTGGATCATCAAAAAATAGTTAAGGCCTTTCTCTGTTCATACAGTCGGTCCCAACATGTGCAGGCTGGAATTCCAACGGGTGGAAACATGCATATCAGAGTGTTTGGGGAGGCCTTTCTGGCCGCGCAACTCGAGGAGGGTTTTCCTGGCTTTGTAGGAATGGATGAAGTGCATTCACAGTTTCCTGGCCATTTTCAGAATTTTGAAGATCGGTGGAAGACTTCAGGGAAACCTTTTCACAACCAGATTGAACACGTGCGCCATGCAGGGCCGCATTGACCATCCCTCCTCGGTGCAGCATGGACACCATGTTTTCCTCCCATTGTTTCCCACCATGGTTCCGTTACAGTTGGCGGGAGAAAGCCAAAACATCGATTTTTTTGCTGCATGACGCGGAGCAGTTCCTCCCCTTGTGTGACTTCGTTCGCCGGGCAACCATGTGTAAACTGCATGACACCGCTGTGCCCTACACAGCAGTACTGATGGAGCAGTAATTTTGGAGGCTGAGATGGTGGTGGTGGGAAGAGGAGGAGGCGGACATTGGCGCAGGAGCCGCAGTTTGACAACGTGGAGGAGAAAGCGGCGTCTCCTGTCCAAGTTGTTTGGTGTGCCTGGGCAGAAGCAAAATTCACCCAGTGGGCCGAAAGACATGTACGGCCCTGACCGTAGTTACAGCTCCAGATGTCCGTGCTGGGCCCTGCACCTTGGAAACAAACCGATAAGCTCAAGGACTGGCCCACCTTCTGTTCTACATATTTATGAAGTGCGTTACTGCCTTTTTGGAAAAAAACTTACGGTTTGGAACTCTCCATCTCGGCTCGCACAAGCCATTATTTCTCTGAACGTGCAGAGTCCACTATTTGGAAAGGGAGGGACTTTCAGTACCAACAACTTGGACAGGAGCACGGTCACTTCTGCACCTTAGGATGGTTGGACACATTTCTTTGTCGCTTTGCAATGGCCTCGCTGAACGACTGCTGGCGCCATGATAGCGAGGAGCAGGAGCATCTGGACCGGAGATGATGGCAAAGAGAAAAAGCTCCGTTTTGCAAGGTGGCGAGCCTTTACTGGCTGCAATGGCATGTGTGCCACTGGGCGCTGCTGCGCTGTTGCTACGAGGCAGGGTGGACCACCACATCTGAGCTACGTTTCTCCCAGGGCCCCCATGGGACCTGCAGTGTTGACGCAGGGCCCTGGGGCCAACAAACCCCCCC
>JAODAL010071252.1:0-15593 GCA_025379985.1 Phyllomedusa bahiana
TAATTTTAAAATTTTAAAAACACCATACAAAGTACGCCTATTCGCTTAATAAAAGCCCCTCGTCATGTAGGTGAAAAATAAAAAGTTAGGTTTTGGGGGAGGGGGAAAAAAAAGTACCATTATTATAACCGGCCCAAGGGAAAGGGTTTTAAATAGAGGACCCCTTTGGGGAAAAAAGATGGTCTTAGGGATCCATACCCCCTTTTTGCCATTCTTCCAACCTCATTCAATGAAAGCCCATTCTTTTATATCAATTCCCTCTGCTGCCCAAACCCTTTTGGAAAAAAGAGGAATCTTTTTTTTTCTTTTTCCTGAAACAGCAAAACTCTTGTCTATGGGCTGCGTCTGTTATTTCATTTTTCTTTTCCCCCTTTACTTTAACAGATTGCTGTAATTCTCACAACAGTAGTTTCACGACAAGACACGCTGTTTCTGGATTTCGGAAACCCCTTGACACAAAATAAAATAGGGTATCAGATAACATTTTCAGTAGGACTTGTACTTCCACCTTCTCGGTTTTATTTATTAAAAACAGCGGCCTGCACAATATCAGGGGTGGAGTCCATGCCTTTACTTTCCATCCCAATGAACAAAGAGACCCACTGTTCTACAAACAACAAAATTCACCTAATTGTTCATATTCCACGTGCATGAGCGGCTCCAGGCACAACTGCTTAACCTTTTCACAACCACGTTTTTTTGCATATAGGGATGAAGGAATGTTTTCCTTTTTGCATCATCACATTTCGAGAGCTGTAACTTCTGTTTCTCCAAGGCAAGCTTATGAGGCTCTTTTTTTTCCCAAGATTGTATTTTGCTTTTGGGGGTCCATGTAACTTATTAACTATTCTTACTGTAACTTTTTATAGGGAGGAGTGAAAAAATACAGCAATTCTGCCATTGATTTATTGCAGTCTAACTCCTTACCAACATATGACTGTAACTGTTTATCAAAAATTTTTAAGAAGTATAGAGTGGCCATGTCTTTTTCCCCCAAAATAAATTTCGGGTGGGTTTGCAATTTTTATAAAAAGGAACTAAGAACCTCAAAATTTTTTCATTAACTAATAGAAAATGCTTTTTTTAAAAATTCCAGTCGCCTTTGTAGTTTTTTTGTTGAAGTGTGCTATGAAATTTTAATGTGTGATTTGCTGCACATCATGTGCACCTTTGCTCATTTTTTTCAAAAAAGTTTTTTTATGTGCAAAGCCAAATTTGTTTTTTAGCTTGTGTATGGGGGAGCACGCCCCTCCTCGTTGGTTTTTTTCGCACTCCACCCACCTTCACAGGTTTTTAAATCAATGCAGTGTACCTAGTAGCTGGAGCCTTCACTCCCTGAAGTATGAAGGTCTGAACAGGACTAAAAATAGAGGTAACAATAGTGTAGGACCCACCTGCATGTGAGGTCCCGTTGAAGTTTCGGGGGTGGCTTAAGCAGTTTTGATCAAAAGTGTGAACTAAGAACCTCAAAATTTTTCATGTATTCTAGATAGCTGAAATGCTTTTTCAAAAATTCCTATGACAGTTTCTTTAGTGTGCTACTGAAATTGGAATGTGTATGTATATTGCTGCCACACCAGTGTGCACCTATGCTCATTTTTTTTCAAAAAGGTTTTTTGGTGTGCAAAACTATATATTGTTTCTAGCTTTCCCCATACACCGTTAGCACCTGTCCTTAGTGTGACCACAGAATATAGGCTGGCACGCACACGGCAATCCCAAATGTGCATACTTATTTTTGAGACAATTGGCGTTTGTAAAAGAAGAAGGGCAGCATATTGGTTTTCATTTATTTTGTTTCTTTGTATTTGCGTTTTAATTCCACTTCTGGGTTGCTAGGGGAGGCATCGGCACCCTGCGATCAGCGCCCTGCTATTGACCAAATCAACTAAGGGATTAATCGACCACGACCGGAGAGCGCTCCTGTCTTGGTCAACAGAGCATGGGGTCAGTTGTAATATAAAGCTGGTTCCATGGTCTGATCGTGCAATCTCTACTTGTGAGCCCACATGGTCCTCTTGATATACCCATAAGTCAATTTGCGGGAACCTCTTCCCGTCTATGACGTATAGGTACATCAAATGTCGGAAAGGGGTTAAAAAGTATATTAGTTGTGGTTTTTGTGGGACAGGCAGTCTAACTTTATTATACAGGTCAGTCACTTTTTATGAAAAAAAGACCTAATAGGCACACATCTATAACATCAACTTAGGCACACATCCATGATAACACATCAGTGCTCTAAGACACCCCTGTCTCTGTCAAGCCAGCTTCATGGTATTGACAGTGGTATTGAGGGGGTTAAATTGAGGATTGAGCATTGGAGTGCAATGTTTGCTGTACATACCATGCATAGCGTGGACATGGCTCTCGTGCCTGTGCCATCCACTGGACATAACAATATGCCTATTTGTGGCAATGAACTGCTAAAATAGATGTACAGTCATACATTTGCAGGAAGGGGTTGAATAAAATTGTTACTGTATTTGTTAGTTATTCTGAATTGTATATTACCAGGATCATAACTCTGCAGTTTGCGGGACACATGGCTACACCAATACACTTGAGCCTGAGGGGTCCACATGGTCTCTTCCCCATACGAAACCACCACTATAAATATATTTTGAGAGTTGGGGCTCTGTTACTGATTAACTATATTTACTATTTTGCCATAGGCAAACTTAAACTCTATCAGTCCTCAATCTATAAAGCACTAAAACGTAACTTTTATTATATATATAAAACACTTGACCTCAGTACACAGTATTTTAAAAACCTGATTTCTAACCTCTCAAATTGTCCCTTTCTAATTGTGAAGGAATAACTCCTTTTCTATTTTCAAGTCTTGTGGAACGCCACCTATTAACAGGGAAACCCTATATATACAGTGATTTGCTAACTCCAAAAAGGAATCCAAAACATCTTAATTGGCAATCATCCCTAATCTAATGGGCATGAAACATATAAGGTTTCCTTGTGAGACCCTCTGCAGTGGGTAACACAGTAGAGTAGATAGAGGTAGGAAAATCACAAATTAAAATGTCATGCCTGACCTCCCCAACATGTTTCACTAGCTAACTGGCTTCATCAGGGGACAGAGGCCCGGTCCCATGTGGTCTAGCTCATTTCCTTTTATATCATGTTAGATACACACCCTATTCAGGTGCTCACCAATTGGCCACCAGAGATTCCACAATACCCATTCCCCCTTTTTTCTCTCCTGCATGCATGCTGATAGCTGCTGCTGCTACGTTCTTATAAACAACATTCCTCAGGCAAATTCACCATCTCAATAGCAGGCTTCCGCCCTATCTTACCGTTCCCTGCTAATAGGTGGCGTTCCACCAGACTTGATAATAGAAAAGGAATTATTCCTTCTCAATTAGATAGTGAAAATTTTTAATGTTTGTAATAAGTTTTTTATAATTTTGTGTATTGAGGTCACGTGTTATATATAATAAAAGTTAAGTTTTAGTGCTTTATAGATTGACCCAGCCATGCAGCCATCACGGCCGGTGCAAGCAGCATCCGAGGCTGAACATCTGGGATCTATTGATCCCCTCTGTTCAGCTCCCAGGAGGCCGCAGGGCAGGCGCGCGATGTGAAGACATCATCGCGCGCCTGCTCCGCAGCCCCCACTCGGGTGAGAGCGGCCGCTCCGGACGGACTTGGTGAAGAGAAGGGAAATACATCAGGTGAGTAAGATCTTTATTTTTTTTTTTAACTACTTACTGCCCCTGTCTGGCTATATACCCCCTGGTCCTGCCTGGCTATCTACCCCCTGGCCCTGCCTGGCTATAGACCCCCTGACTAGCACAAGCTATCTACCCCCTGACCCTGCCTGGCTATATATCCCCTGGCCCGGCCTGGCTATATACCCCCTGACCCTGCCTGGCTATATAGCCCCTGTCCCTGCCTGGCTATATACCCCCTGGCCCCTGCCTGGCGATAGACCCCCTGGCCCTGCCTGGCTAATAAAACATATTAGGCCCTGCCTGGCTATAAACCCCCTGAACCCTGCCTGGCTATATACCCCCTGGCCCGCCTGGCTATATACCCCCTGCCCTGCCTGGCTAAAATACCCCCTGACCCTGCCTGGCTATATACCCCCTGCCCCTGGCCTGGCTAAATACCCCTGGCCCTGCCTGGCTAATATACCCCTGGCCCTGCCTTGGGTAATATAACCCCCTGGCCCTGCCTGGCTATATACCCCCTGACCCTGCCTGGCTATATACCCCCCTGGCCCTGCCTGGCTAATAAATATTGGCCCTGCCTGGCTATATACCCCCTGACCCTGCCTGGCTATATACTCCCTGGCTCTGCCTGGCTATATACCCCCTGACCCTGCCTGGCTATATACCCCCTGGCCCTGCCTGGCTATATACCCCCTGACCCTGCCTGGCTATATACCCCCTGGCCCTGCCGGCTATATACCCCCCCGGGCCCTGCCTGGCTATATACCACCTGGCCCTGCCTGGCTATATACCCCCCGGCCCTGCCTGGGTTATTATCCCCTGGCCCTGCCTGCTATATACCCCCCTGACCCTGCCTGGCTATATAAACCCCCTGGCCCTGTCTGGCTATATACTACCCCTGCCTGGCTATAGACTACCCCTTCCTGGCTAAGACTGCCCCTCCTACCTATAATGATACCCTGCCTGGCTATATACTGGGCCCCCGCCTTGCCTACTTACTGGCCCTGACTGCTAATTACTGCCCCTGGCCCTACCTTTGCTGATTACTGGGGGCAGCCCTAGTTACCTGGCTGTGTTACTGGGACAGCCCCAGCTAACCTGGCCTAGTTACTGGGGACAGCCCTTGCTACCTGGCTAGTTACCAGGGGTAAGGCCTCTGTCTACCTACCAAATTAATGGAGAAAGGCCCTTTTTACCTACTAATGGGGGTCTACCATTTAAAATGCCACAATCTGACATTTTTTAATTTCTAATTTTTTAGGGTCTAACAAAACGCTGTTTGGGAATTGATAACACTGGAAGAAGAGGAGTCTAAGAGAAATTGTGGTAAATTCTACAGGACGAGTAGTGACCACTAGAAGAGGACACTGCATGCTGTACCGGACAGAGAAAGAAATGGAAAGGAACGACTCTCCTAGGAAGGCATCATGGGGGTTTGGGCCAGAAGAACAAAAGTAGAAGAGAACAACTCTCATCAGAGATGACGTCCCTTGTGAGTCGCTGCTGTCAGGGGTCATTTTACTCTGTGTTGAATCAGTGCTGTATTCATGTGATGGTGACCTGACTACTGGGGATGTGATTGGTGGAGTTGTAGGGTTTTGCTGGGGCTTATGTAGTGTCAGTGTGGGCTTGTCCCTGATGAAAGCAAGTACACACCTGACTCTGTTTCTCTGCACCACGGTTTCTTTCTTGCTTGTGTGTAGGGAGCTCTCACACAGAGCGATTTTGGTGCTTTTTTTTGATGTGTTTTTTGTGCAGAAATGTACAGCATTAACTACTCTGCCTTTCTGCACAAAACCGCACCAAAAACCCATAAATGCACCAAAAACACTCCGTGTGAAAGCACCTTCATAGTGTCGTTTATTTTAGAAAGTGGCGAGGTGCGAGAACAAGGGAACTTTTTTAAGTGGATATTGTATGTGGGCTGGTGGGGGCTCTGTGCCAGGGCTGATTTTTATTCCCAGTCCGGCCCTGTATAAGGCTGCTTCCAGTAACTCGAATGGTTAAAGTTTTTCTCAATAGATAGATAAGATCAGAGATTGAGAAGCTCTGTTCTGTTGATAAGACACAGCAGACTGCAGCATCACCAGCCTGGTCAATGCTAGAACAGTGAGAGTGGTCAGTAACTGGAAAAACTTATGTAAAGAAGCAGGAGATAAAAACAGCTCTAACTCTAAAATGAAGCAAAATCGGTAAAGCATTTGATAATAATCTTTACCTACCTTTGCCTAAAGGTTTAAAGCTAATCAATAAGATCAAAATACCCCTTTAATTATCATGATGTACAATTACACCTCTCCGCTGCCTATTTATACTATTACAGTATTGTTATCTTATGCTGCATAGAAGTCTTCTGAATAGAACCCTGCATAGCACACCTTTTTAATAATGTACAAAATGCTCAAATTTGGTCCCCAAGAAAGATTTGCCTTTCCTGCCTCCTTTTCATGCTTCACTGTGATTTCATTTGCAGTTTTTATCTTAAATTGCCAATGCATTTTTTATGCATTTTTTATGCAGTCAGAAGTGAGAGCAGGAAGCAAAAGTAAGGTTGGTCCATGCCCTTTTTGTTATTTCTGGTTTTCTGGTTAGTCATAATAGCAAAAAATGTAAAATAATAGCAGCACCAGATTTTTCTTGTGCTGGACACTGAACACGACGGACCCCATTAACTGCAGTGGGGTCTGTCGTGTTCATGGCGTCCGTCATTTGAACGGAGTAAAATAACGCTACATGCTGCACTAGTTTCCCATCACTTTTGACTCCAAATGGAACTTCTAACACAGATGTGAACCAGGCTTTAAATTCCTTTCTATATTGTATATTTCCCTTCACTTTTAGTTTAGACTATGGCTAAAAAAAATGCACCAAAAAACACAGAAACAAGGCCATACTCACATCTCAAAGTCTGGAGTAAAAGGGAACCCAGTAAAGAGGCAACACCGGGGAAAGATAAATGTGTGCAGCTGATTGCTGACATAGCTCACATCCCCCAAACCACTAGGGAAAAACAATTATCTGCACTTTAAAAACAATACCTGTTCACATAGTATGTGAAAAAACCCACTATAATAAGGGGGAGATTCACAAATCAAAAATACCAAAATAAACAACCACTCCACCCTTAAAAAATATATGAGGAGGTGGTTGCTGGATTTAATTGAAATATAGAAAGGCGATACAAAAGGGTGCCATTAATGCAAATGTGGTGCCCCAAAAAAACGTAGGTCATTTTTACGTGATAGTACCCTAAAAAAGGGATCCCAGGGAATAACGTGAGCACAAATGGGGATTTTTGTAAAAATTGTATTATATTCTTTTATGGCAGCACTGAAGATACAACATTTTTATCCCAATTTAATGTTCATGACAGCGTGCATAACAATGTATTTTTTTTCCCCCTTAAATAACTCGACACACAGCCATAAATGTCTAAGCCGCTGCCAATAAAAATGCCCAATTTGCCATTTCCCTCCACCTGTCAGGGAAAAAGTGTGTACAAGGTCACAGGTGGGTGGGGACAAAAACTTAGATGGGTGTTATTGCTCCACACTCCTCATACTGGTCAATGGAACATGGCCCCTCTGGCAAAAAAAAAATCTCTGAGATCTGAGAAAAAAAATTTGTTGCCACGAAAGGCTAGGCTTAAAAAAGATTGCCAAGACTCTGAAACTGACGCACATGGTGGGGCAAAACCAACAATGGTTTTAAAAAGACAGTTCCACCCAAACAGGCCCGCCATGGGAAACCAAAGAAGTTGAGTTACATGCTCACATCAAACCCAAAATTTCTTTTCAAAAAAGACTATAGTGCGCCAGCACGCTGCAGAGATGGAGGATGGGGGGTTTTAGCTTGCATGCTCAGACTGTATGCCGCAGACTGCATTACATTAGTCTGCATGGCTATCTTCCCAGAAGGAAGCCTCTTCTACAGATGATGCACAAGAAAGCCAACAGTTTGCTGAAGACAAGCAAACTAAGGACATGGATTACTGGAACCATGTCCTGTGGTCTGATGAGACCAAGATGAAATTATTTGGTCCAGATGGTGTCAAGCGTGTGTGGAGGCAACCAAGTGAAATGTGTCTTGTTTATAGTCAAGCATGGTGGTAGTAGTGTCATAGTTTTGGGCTGCATGAGTGCTGCCAGCTGTGAGGAGCCATAGTTTACTGAGAGAAAAATGAATACCAACATGTAGTGCGGCATACTGAAGCAGAGCATGATTTCCTCCCTCCATAAACTGAGCTGCAAAATGATAACGACCCCAAATACACCTCCAAGATGACCACTGTCTAGCTAAAGGAAATTTCCCTGGGGGTTTGCAAACTACTATCATTGATTTATTCCTCACCTCTCTACTCTGATAGCCCTCATTGGGCTATCAGTCGTTGTCCATCTTAAGGCATTATTTGCCACAGCACTGGTTCTTACTCACCCAGATCCAGAAAAAACCCTTCAATCAAGAGGCGGATGCCTCATCTATAGGAGCTGGATCAGTACTCGCACAGAAAACTCCTAAGAGCAAGACAGTTATCTGCATTTTTTTCTCAAAAACCTTCTTAACCTGAAGAGAGGAATTATACCATTAGGAATGACTGGCCATTACGTTGGCATCTTCTGGAAAGTGCTCATCATCCAGTTAATATCTTCACTGTCCATAAGAATCTTCACTACCTCCCAACTGTGTAACGGTAAAATCTCAGGCAAGCAAGATAGTCACTTTTCTTATCTTGGTTTGATTTTCTTTTACATTTTAGGCCTACAAAGCTACAGACAAAAACATGAAGGTTGATGCTCTCTCCTTTTCCTCAGATATAGCTGGTCTCGACCCCATGCGTCAGCACATCATTCCCTGAAACACCTAATTACTGCAGCTTCAAACATCCTCCATCGAATTCCTCTGGGGAAAACTTTTGTATATCCTACCTTATGGAGAAAATACATGTAAGTAGGGTCACTTGTCCAGGCTTGCTGACCACCCAAGAATTCCAAAATCTGTATTATTAGTCTCGTGGAACTTTTGGTGACCTAATCTTGTTTAAGATGTCAAAGATATTGTTCTCTCTTGAACCACTTGTGCCCACAATAAATCATCTTGTCTCAAGCCCTCCAGACTGCTGCATCCCTTGACTGTACCCGAAAAATCATGGACTCATATTGCTGTGTACTTTATTGTGGATTTACCACCCTCCTCTAATCCCATTGTCATTTGGGTGGTCACAAACCGTTTTTCCAAGATGTCCCATTTTGTGCCACTTTCAGGTCTCTCTACAACTCCGCAACTTGTCTCACATTTCTTCCTGCAAATATGCCGCCTGCATGAATTTCCTTTTCATATTGTGTCTGATCTAGAGGTTCAATTTGTCTCTAAATTCTGGCATGCACTCTGTTCCCAACTACAAGTCAAGTTGGAATTCTCTTCTGCTTACCACCCTCAATCCAATGGATAAGTAGAGAGAGTAAACCAAGTCATCTGGAACTATATTCGCCATTTTTTTGTCTTGTCTAGACAATTGGGCTGGCCTTCTTCAGTGGGCTGAATTCTTATATAATAATCTTCATTCCAACTCTATAGGAGCTGTGAATGTTTTGGCTGTGGATGCCCAGGTGCTCCTGTGTTTTGTCTGAGTGATAAGATGTGACTGCCTGCAAAATATGTGTAACAGTTGAAGCTGGGTATATGTGGATTCTCTGGGTTACCGCAAGAGATGGAGATGCAATCATTTCAGGGACCAGAGTCTAAGGTGCCCCCCGTCTTTACCGGAGCTGGCCACAAGGCCAGACTGGCTTATCTGTGGGGAATCCCCAGGTCGCTACAGCTGACATGGCTACTTGTGGTGACAGCCAAAGTGCCGGATGTAGGATAGCAGGAACAGTCAGAGGTGACGAGTCCTGTGACCCAAAGGTAGTAGCAGAGTTCCGGGTAAGTAGCAGGCTGGTGTAGTGGCAGGTTACAGCAGTACAGGAACACTGGAACCAGGATGTCAGTAAATGCAGGTAACAGGTAATGGACAGCAAGCAGAGGTCCAGATCAATGTGGAAACATTAAGAAACTGACCCAGAGCAGAGATAGAAAGTTCCTTAAATCCCAGGTGGTAAAAGATCATTGGCCAGGCAGTTAGGTGATGTCTCTTTAAATGTCAGCGAGGCAGCATGCATGTGCCTTAGAGAGGACACATGCACACTGAATGCTTGCAGCAGCGAGGTCCGCTGCAGGAGCGAGGACAGGTGCCACAACAAGGACACAGACACATCCGCTGTCCGAAATGGAGACCGCGGCATGAACTGTGACAGTAAAATTTAATCTAAAGCTGGTTCCTCGTTTTCTAGGCCCTTTTTCAGTTATCAAACAAACCAATATTGTCTGCTACAAACTCCATTTGCCTACATCCATACGAATCCCAAACTCCTTCTATGTTTCTCTGCTCAAGCCCTTTGCCCTCAACTACTTCTCCCAAGAAATCATGACATCTCCTCCTCCAATGACATCTATGAGGTCCAAGAAATTCTTGCGGAAAAGCGTTGCAGAGTAAGACTTATTATCTCAAGGACTGGAAGGGATTCGGGCCCCAAGAGAGGTCATGGGAGCCAATGGAGAACATCAATGCTCTTGACCTCATCCGCAGGTTACACCTCTAGCAAACCCAGAGGACGAGGAGGTTTAAGGGGAGCTGGGGTGAAGTACTGTCACAAAGCCGCCACAGTTTCCTGCTCTGGACCAGATGCACTCGTGTCCCCGTCCCTTGGGCTTTTTCATACTCACCTCCCCCACTCCTTCCCCCCCCCAATTCCCGCTGCAAAACCGGGGCAAAAGTGAAACCACTTTCCAGGGCAACGCAGCACTCTCAATGAAATTAAAGTTCTCATCCGCAGGTTCCACCTCCAGCAAACCCAGAGGACGAGGAGGTTTAAGGGGAGCTGGGGTGAAGTACTGTCACAATGCGCTCAACAGTTCCTGCTCTGGACCATGGATGCACTCGTGTCTCTGTCCCTTGGGCTGTTCACCATTCACCTCTCCCCACCCCGGCCCCCTCCAATTCCCTGCTGCTAACCGGGGCATGTGTAACCGCTTCCTAAGGCACGCAGCGACTCTCAGAAGTTTAAAGGGCCAGTGCTCCGCTGATCACCAGAAGCTGGACCTGTTGTTATGGCATCTCCCCATACACTTCCTGCCAATGTATTGGTGTGCTGCCTTAGCGATTTTATTGTCTAAGTTTATGCTATCTGGATTTTGAACCGTGCCTGCAATCTCGACTATTCTCTCCCTGCCGCTTGCACTGACATTATCATGAGTGACCTGACCACATTTTAACTGCCACCTGCCCTAACATAGTTGCCTCCCCACTGACCATGTCTCAGCTGGCTCCTTCTATACCACACAGCACCTTCACTGTCACCATGAGCAGCAATGTCAGGGGTATCGACCTGGGCATCTCCCGCAGTGAAGTCCAACCCGCCTTGTGGAGAGTTCTGGTGAATACTGGTGGGATCTCTTTGACTCTGCTCCCTGGCATGGTTTCAATAGTCATCTCTCCCAGTGACCCCGGTGATCCACTATCATGACAGGTGTGCTCACTTTTGTGAGATACTGGAGTGTCTGCTCATGTGCTGAAGTCATAACGACTTGGAATAAAGCAAGTCATCAGCAATCTGAAAGGAAATAGTCTGCAGAAAGCATCATAGCTGGGCCTTCAAGAAGTGATAGTAATTAGTCCATTTGTATGTGGTTGCTGCAGTGCCGTTTACTATGGCCAAGAAAACGACATTTCTGTTAGTGAGGAAGTGACGGGGGGGGGGGACGGGTGGTCCCTGCTATCTCTACCAGTGTTAACAGATTCATTTCTTTATTAAAACAGGAAATAAATGTGACACTGGTTGTGTAAATAAGTCTCATTTTAACCCATGGATTCAATGGTTTCTGGCAACACTGGGGTTAAACCAGGAGTCTTTTCCTTTCCAGCACAGTAAAACACAATGCCACTTGGCTGGACAGTCGATTACGTTATGTTTCCAATTCCACTCCTTTCATGGATCTGAAGTTTAGAATTAACCTACAAGTTACGAGTTCAAAAACGTCTGAGTTTAATAGAGGACAACAGACGTAATGTAAAATGAGAGTGTGGAGAACAATTGACAATAATATACTGTAGCTTATTAATTCGAAGGGGTTGTCTGGATTGAAAAATTCATTTTTATATACCCTATTAGGGAAATCTGAGTTTTTGGAGAGGAGTACTCTTATCGAGGACTCTCATAGCCGTAACAGACAGTGCATTGATTACAATAAGAACCGTTTAAGGTTTCATTTGTACTGTTATATGCCACTAATTTCCTATGGAGGTTCCATCTACAATCCGACAGAAAATAAATTGAGGCGCTTAATTGTAAACAAGAAAGCTGTTGGAGCTCATACAGAAGTGCGTGGAGTTTGTATGACTGCGCGCTAATGTTCAAGGAGTATTCCAACTATAGATTTTGATGGCATGTCAATAGGATATACCAGGCATCCTCAAACTAATGGGAGTTGTTTCTCAACAGCTGGAGGGCCGACGTTTGAGGATGCCTGGGATATACCATTAAGGTCTGATAGATGTGGGTCCCACCCCTGGAACCTGCCACCTTCCTTGAGAACGGGTACCTGAACATGTCCACTCAGAATGGAGAGCTGGACATGCTTGCCCACAAAACTCCATTCTGTTCTATGGGAGTTCAGCTAGGTGTCACACCTATCATACTTTGATGGCACATCCTATTGATATGCCATCAAAGTCCATGGTGGGTTTATATACAGCAAATGTGTTGCAGAAAATTAAATAACTGAAAAATCCATTACATATCCCTGAGTGGGACTTTTTTCCTGGATTTCTGCAAACCCCTTTTGGAGGAATAGATCAGTTACAGAGATGTTTATAATAAATCCGCCACGTATGAATTAACAGTATGCTAATGGAGCTATGCAACCTCAGTGCACAGCTCTCTGCCATTTGCCTGGTACCTAAAGGACAGTTTACACATTGTGTATTTGTTTAAGAAATTTAATTGCAAGAAATATCCAGCCAAGTACAGCACGCTTTTAGGAAATAGGGATTTCAAAGCAGCACTAGTTGCTGAAATTCAAATTTCAGGACAGATTTCATTTACAATTTTGGTGCAGAGTTGTTGGAATACAATACATGAAAAATACTTTTAGATTCTTAGTTCACATGTTTTGAGTGGATGGTCCTACTCTATTTTTACCTCTCATTTGAGTCCAATTCAGACTTCTCATTTGGGTCAACAGGCCTCCATAATCCAGAGAGAAAAAAACCACCAGCTTTATGAGCACACTGCACTGATCTAGCAACCTGTGAAGGTGGGCTGGGTGCAAGAAACCAAAATGGATGCATCCACTCCTCCCTATATAAGTTAAAAGCAATATATTCCAAATGCAACATATAGTTCTGCACAAAAAAACATTTCTGAAAAAACACAATGTGAACCCGGGTGCCACTGGCATGGTTGTGGTATATAAGTCTGAATTGGACTCAAATGAGACATAAAAATAGTGTAGGACCACCAGCTTTGAGATCCCGTTGATAGTCGGGGGTGGCTTAAACAGTTTTCATCAAAACACGTGAACTAAGAATCTCAAAGTTTTTTTCATGCATTGTAGATAGCATAAATGCTTCTTTAGAGGTTTCCGAGTTGTTGGAATAAACACAAATATATTTAAAAAGTTGCAGCTCACCAAAAATTACTTTATAGTTCTCTTTCACTGTGTAGTGCAGCAGGTGCACGGATTCAGAAACCAATCTTGAGCTTGGGTAAGCAGCTCGTCAAACAAAGCAAAAAGCAATCCAGCATCACTAAAACCAGTCATAAATTTATTTTCATTAAAAAGATAAAGCCGTGTTGGACGGGGGTGCCTGGGGCCCAGCAGTAAATCTGATTCTTGAGGCCCATCAGTGGAGTTGATTCTTGTGGTCTATCTTACAGCTATTGCACCTGACTTACTTTCTGCTACTTTTTCTCTGCCTTGCTCCCTGATAAGGGCCCACCATGCCCAAGGGACCACCAAGGGCTTCTCCTTACTCTCCTGTGGGTCAGTCAAGCCAGTATAACAGCGATTCATATTATGATAAAAACTCTGATCCATTACATATCGCTTATGTGTTTTTCATATCAACAAGGATCCTTACACATAGCTGCAAGAAATGATAATTGTTGATCTGAAACATGATGATGATGGATCGGAGTATCACTGTTATCTTTTTAATAAGAAGAAATAATTGACAAGTTTTCTTGGTGCAATGCCGGATGATGAATGTCACACAACTCCAGGCACTTTTAATTAAAGGGGTTTGCCCCGTGTTAAAGTTGACGTGGGTTTCCCCCAAATTGGGGGATTTAAACAAATTTTCAAAAAAATATGTGATTACAAAATGTGGGAAACCCCTGAGGTTACAGCTTTCTTTTTAACCATGGGCCCCCTTGTTATTAAAAATTTGCATTAGAAAAACGACCAGCAAATGAGAGGGGCTGATCCTGGCCCCGGCTTGGGGTTTTTTGCACTTCTTTTTTTTTTTTAATTTAAAATTGTTTTAAATTTGGTCCATAAGGCCCCCCCAAATTGTTAAAAAGAACATGCAAGGGGCTTGAATATTTCCCCCAAAAATAGGTATTCAGTTTTTAAAAGAAAAAAAATTTGGGGGTCAAACCCCAAAAATTTTAAGGGTTTCCTTCACAGGAGTTAAGAGGGTGATTTTAAAATTAGTGCTCTTAAGGTTTTTAAACAAATAACCAAATCTTCTAGGGTTGGCTAAACCAAAGGGCCCCCAAAACCGTTTTTTCCCTTTTTTAAATTTAACTACAAACCCAAAAAACAAAGAAAGAAAAAAAAAAAAAAACAACAATCCTTAAAACCCCAACAAGAAAGAACACATACGCCAAAGCAAAAAAAAAGGGAAAAAAAAAAGGGGAAAAAAAGGAGTGGGGGGGGGGGGGGGGGGTTTTGGGAAAATCGAGGGTGGGCTTCCCCCGGTTTGGGGAAAAAAAAATTCCTTGGATCCAGGGCGGTTTTCTTTTTGGGCCCAAACCTGGTTTGGGTTCCCCCGGGGGTTTTTTAGCCTGCCCCTCCAAGGGCTTAGTAATTTTTTGTATAAATTTAAAATAAATTATATTTTATTATATATTATATAATATATATTAATAAAATTTAAAAATTTTTGTAAATAAATTTAAAAATTAAAAAAATATATTTATATATATTTTTTTTAAAATATATATACATACTGGGCGTGGGAGGGGCTCATAGGGTTTGGCTCCGGGAGTTTTAAAGGCCCTCCCAATTTAACCAGCCAAAAACCCTCAAGATTTCCCTTTAGTAAACCTGAAAGGAAAGACTATTGAACCCTTTAAAGTCCCTTTTGTCCGAAAAAGGGAAAGTTTCTTTTAGGGTTTCCCAAATGGTAAAAAATTTTTTTAAATTTGTTTATAAAATTAGGGAGCTTCCCCTTCTATCCTTTCCCCGGGTTTTTATATGATCTACCATTTTCAGGATCTCTTTCCCATACCTGGGGATTGAGGCCCCCCAAACATTGGTTTAGGAGCATTCCCTTTTCCGCCCGTAGGGGTATGTGAAAAGGGGCGTGTGGTACTGGTCAACCCTCAAAACGGGGAAAAAAGCAAAAAGGAAGGGGACAACCGGACATTTCCCAAATTCCCCTTTTAGTTTTTTGGGCCCTCCCTCAGCTCTCCCCAGAACCTCTTGTGGTGTGGACATAAACCCCATCCCGGGGGTATCAGGCGGGTTTTTGGTTGGAGACATTTAGGGCATGATAGCTTATGGTGGGGACAAAGGGGTGGGGGGGGATGTTTTAAAAACCCTAAAAATTGCTCGGTGCTAAACCCCCAAATAGGT